>VWZE01021461.1:0-10674 GCA_013396675.1 Eubucco bourcierii | reverse complement strand
TTGAAGACTGAGGCAAAGAAGTCATTGAGCAACTCAATCTTGTTCATATCCTTTGTCAGCAGCTCGTAGTCTTCATGTATACATGCATACAAAAAAAAAATGGGTTTAAGAAATGTCAAAATACTTTATATCAACATTTTCAGAATGCACTTGAATGTTTTCTTTCCAAATATTATTTTCATTTTGAAATTGATCTTTTTAAAGGGGTTGTGGCTGCTCCCTCCCTGCAGGTGTTCAAGGTCAGGTTGGACAAGGCCTTGAGTAACCTGTACTAGTGGGAGGTGTCCCTGCCTATGGCAGGGGGTTGGAACTAGATGATCCTTGAGGTCCCTTCCAACCTTACCATTCTACGATTCTATGATTCTATGATTCTACATAAATTTTAAAATCCAGGTGCAGATTGTTAATAACAGTGAAAATGTTTATTAACATTAAATCTCGCTAGAAACCTTATTTACAAGGTTGAAAAACACACGGTTTGGAAATTTGCACATACAGGGAACAGGTAAACTGGAACACTTTAAAGACAACTAGCATAAGCAAGTATTTTTACTGGAAGAGAAGGTTTGTGTGGTCACTTACACCACTTGCAGTTAGTTATCCTGCTTAACCACTGGATGGATGCAGGAAGCTCCTTTCTGCTTATGGCAGAAGGCAATTATTTGTTACAAGAGGCTTGAAGTATTTACTCACAAAAATATCATGGGACAATACCCAAAGCACGTGGAGGGGGTGCTGCCAGGTTAGAAGTCATTAGAGGCTTTGGAGTTTCCTCAGGCTTCTGGGTGCTTCAGAAAAGGAGGGAGACAGTCTCTGACCTGGTCCTGGCTCTCTTGGCAGCAGACTCTCATGTGCAGGCAGGACGTCTTGCGATGTGCAGTCCAGGCATGGTGTAACACTGGCTGTGCAGGCCAAATGCGTGGAGGCATTGGAGCCTGATCCTGCTCCTTGGGGTCCCACCCAGCTCAGGATCAATGAGGTAATGAGCAGGCCCAGATACAATAGCAGAGAGCACAATAGCACCAAAAAACCAATGTGCTATCTGCTCATCCTTTATATCCATTTCAGCCTGAGACTGATGGGCCTTTGGACATAGATTAGCCAATCCGGATGGCAGTTTGCCCAGTTTGCCCATATTAGGTGAAGCTGGGGTTTTTTTCCCCTTTCCTGTGGCCACGACACCCAACACAGATGGAGGGGAAGCAGGGGAGCATGCTTGGGCAAACCAGGACATGTACAAGGCCATCTTGGGCCTATTGAGGTCTACCATGACACAGGACTGCATTTACTAAAGTATTCTTTAGGACAAAAGTCTTAAAAGATTGCTATTCCTCATACAAAAATGCCTGAACTGAATTCAGACTATGAAGCTCCTCAGCATGTTGTTGCAGTCCACCAGTGGCGAGATGGAAAAGTACACAACACATCAATATGATGTAGATACAATTCGATTTATTGTGAAGTTACAGCTCTTTTATAGGGTTACAGCTTTCAAGTATATGTCACTATTATGTGTGGTTAGTTATGCTGATTGGTTGATTTAGTGCTCATATTGATTACGTATCTAAGCAAGGCTTTCTCACAGATGTATCCTTTCCTGTGGGAATCCAAGAGGGGAGTTAATGGCAACCAAGGAGAAAGCGAATTAAGCTGGGCACCTACCTGTGTATAACCTTGAAACAGCAAGATAGTAGGCTGATATGCTGACCTTGTGTAACATCTGCACAGGAACGGTAATTTTAGAACAAAGAACCAACAGTAGTGTGTATCAAAACAGTTAACTTTCCCATAACACATACTATTCAGTTTTCTTCTAAAATCATACAGGCCCCAACAGCATGTCGTTGATCCATGTAATGTAAATGCGGAATACATTATGCTGGATGACTGGTAGTTCATGAAACCTGTCCTTTGCTTTCATCTGGACTAGAAAACTTTGAAGAAATGTCTTGCTCTCATTTGGCAGCTTCTTCCCTTCACCAGTAGACCAGCAAACCTACTCTTCATGGGATTGAATGGCGTACAATTCTTCTACAGTTAAGCATGGGATTGAATGGCATGCAATTCTTCTACAGTAGCAAACTGATGCTGAGTGATTTGACAAATGGCAGAGAGAGAAGTATTTAAAGGACTCAGGGGACCTTAATCTCAGTCTGAAGAACTGCCTATCAATGATGTTCCTTGCCTTAACAACTCTTCATGAAGCCAGTATGTTTCACCCACCACCTGCTGTACAATATAGCTAGTTATAACATCTTGAGGCAAGATATACTTCTAGATGTTACATGACCACGAGAGTATGCAATTAAGAGGACTGTTTTTCACTCTTTCTCCCTTAAAATGAATTGTTTGATTCCATAGACATAATGATTTTCCTTTACTTTTACTTAAATAACTAAACTCTAAGTTCAGATCACAATATGCTGCATTGATGACATCTGTTTTACAGTATCTATCTTGTTTTCATTTGTAGTATGAATCATAGAATGTTTGAAATGTTTAAGAGACCATTCAGCTTTTTTCTCTCTTGTCCTGCTGTTACTTTTTGTGTATGTATATATGAATAGAAATAAATAACAATGATATTAATAATACCATTAACAATATTATGAATATTAGTAGTAATACTGTTAATAACATTTATATTAATGAAACAGGGCCATGGTATACAAGTCTGTTAGCATTAAACTGTCATAACAGAAAAGGAGTAAATTTATGTGCAACACATTAGAAAGTTTATCACGATGACACTCAATTAATGCAGTAGTTCCGATTTTGAAAATATTATTTTAGAATATATTAAGGCAGCCTCTTTTAAGCTATATATTCTTCACCAGCTCTGAGAAGTAAAGAAAACTGGAAAAAAGTTTTAAAGTCCTGTGTTACAGGTTTGTTAAATAAAATCTGTGAAAATGCTGGCATCCTTTATAGCATACTACTGATTCTACCATCACAATTTCCCATCAGATGTTAAACTGAAGACAGAGTAACTCATATTGTTCTTCAGTGTTACTGTGGAGATTCCCCACTTCCCCCTCCCACCCTCTGATACACGTTTCCCTTTTGTTTTATTTTTTAATGTCTTACAATACAGAAGACCAGCAATGGTAATCATTATTTTTCAAAAGATCAATTTGGAAATTATAAAGTCAGTCACACAGAGCACTAAAAACACAGAGAAAATGAATGGCTACCTGTCTTATGACTTTCTTTTAAAAGACCTCCTTGACCTTGCAAGGAATTTGGCAGATACTCATCCTTTAACACGACAACTCCTTTAATTAATGCCCTGGCTCCTTCACTTGCTGAATCACAGCAAGATGTCTCTTTAATGCAAAACAACTGCATCATCTCTTTTTCTGCTCTTACCATTGAGTGAGCAACTTTCTACAAAATCAGTCTGTGAAACTAGGTTTTAAATTACACTGAATTTGCTGGGTGGAAACAAAAATGGAGGCACTCATCAGGAGCATTTATTTGAGAAGTTGAATATTTTGAGATCCCTGTGAGAAAACATGAGTTTGTGAAGACTATAAAAAATAAGATTGTTGATAAAAATAAGATTGTTGTTAAAAATATTCTGTGGAAACTTACTATGATCACACAAGCAAAACTTGAATTAATACATTATCATACCTTACTGGTGCAAGATTAATGTAGAAAAGTGGTGTTCTTAGTAAGGGACTAAAATGCAAAATATAACATTGGTTAGAGAGTTTGGGCAAGTCGGGTTAATTTCCTGCATCTGCCTCCAAACTCAGTAAGAAAAAAATCCCATAAAACAGGAGAAGGGAGGAAAGAAGTAAAGGAGAAAGGGAAGGAGACAGGAAACGAATTCATTAATTCAGGAATCCAGGAAGGAAAAGGGAAGGAATTCAGGAAGGAAGGAATTCAAGAAGGAAGGAATTCAAGAAGGGAGGAATTCAGGAAGGAATTCAGGAAGAATTCAGGAATTTGGGAAGGAAGGAAGGAAGGAAGGAAGGAAGGAAGGAAGGAAGGAAGGAAGGAAGGAAGGAAGGAAGTAAATGTATCTTTCTTAGCCAAAGATGATATCATGAACTGTATGGTAATGATATATGTCACCACTGTACCAAGTGTTTAAAAATATTTCTTTATATTAAATTAGGGAAAAAATCCCCTTGGATTTCTAATTCAAATAAACCTGAAAATAAATTTTTATTTGGATTTCCACTACTGTTAGGAAGAAAAAGCACGTAATTTACTCTCTTGACTTTAAACATAATTCAGATACGTACACCTGCATTCTACTTTGCTGACATTTCCTGTTCTTATCACATCACAGAACCAAACATGACACTGTCATTGTTATTTTTAGTTAATTTTTAAATAAAATTAAATAAGGAATAAATACACTTTGATCCTAACTTTTAAAGTAAATCTTTAACTGCACTCATTTGCATATGCACAACACCAAACACCTTGTCTGGTCTTCAAGTGGCACAAAGCAGTGAATACATTTTAAATAACTGCATCTTGAAGATGTGGCTAATTGTGAATCCATGCTGCCTGTACTGCATGCTGTCATTTATAATTCTTGCTGCAAAGAGTTTTCAGTGGACAGTTTAGAAGCTTTTCATAAATCTTATATCATTTATAAAACATAATATGATAATGCAAACACTTTGGGAATGGACAGACTTGTTTATGAATTAAAAAATAGCTAAGCATTTTGATCCAGATTTCAAGATTTGCTAATGTGTTTATAAAGCTGACAATTTCAGTCTTAATCCTATTCAATCCAGTGCCATGCAATTATGTATAACTAAACAGTCATAATTTATGATGCAGTAGAAGAACATCCAGGTTGAAGTTTTGCATCTGGCATAAGGCTATGGGGACAGGAACAGTGGTGGGAATGGTTTCTGAAAGCTGTCCTGCTACTTGCCAATCTTATTAAAATTTTATTGCTGCCCAAATTGGAAAGAATAAACAGTAATTAGCAGTTTCCCCACCAGTATAGATTCTGCCTCTCTAAACAATCTTTGATAATGATCCTGTCCCTCCTTCCTGACAACTTCAGGCAAATTTCAGAGCCGAATATTAAACAGGCAATTATGAAATAATGAGTGCTCAACCACCTGTTCTCTTGACCTGTGACCAACCCACTTAACAAAGGACTGTATATCTCAATTAAGTCAGGTGATCCCACAGATTACCATTTGATAATTAGCACATTCTCCCCTTCTCTGAAGCTTGTACAAGCTTCTTTTCATAGACATACCTTCCCTGCTTTGGAAGAGGACATCAAAATGATGATCGGTCAAAAACCTTAACTAAAAGTTTGAGTACTGTATTTGAAGAATGGTAAGAGAGAGATGAAACCATGGATAAAGACATTAGATCAGCTATGGTATGTCATGTCAAAGACCTGTCTAGAAGAGCATCCTTTCTTCATCCAAAACTAAAGTTCAGTAATGAGTACAAGATCAGAATTACTGTATATGGTATTTTTGTCATTACTTCTTGAGTCTGCAGTAATTGCAGGTTTATTTGGGTTGAAGACGCGTTTTGTAGAAATAATTATCTTCAATGTCCTTGTTTAGTCTTCCCTTGAAAACATATAGACATTCAGATTTGACAAGATCTTGTGACATGAAGTTCTGTGACTTAATGAAGAAAAAATGGACAGTGTTAATTCATTATTTTTCATAATATAACTACAAGAGAAATTATCAGACAAAGGTTATCATCAACAAACCTAGTTTTTCAAACAAGGCGTGAAGGAGTACATTAATGGCACATGTTTTGGAAAATGAAAGTACCAACAGATTAAAAAATATGTTGATGTAATGGATGTGTCTAGCCATGGGCACTGATTATTACTTATCTAAATAAAATTTTCATCCCATACAAGCACTTTATAATCTTACCACTATGCAGTGTAGGGGCACAATTCAAATTTATCTTGTTTTAGAGAGACTGTAGCTAATCAATGATTAACTTTTCTCACACCTTCTATAGAATTGGCAAAGGAATATGGTTACAGTGATAGTGGCAAATGCAAAGGGAGAAAGACTGTGAAACAGATTTAGGGTGAAATATTTAACCTTCACCAACTTTCATGAGTGCTGCAATCATTAAAAGTACTTGCAGATCTGTTAAACTATTTGAAAATGAGATGATTAGGGGATAAGACTGTCAGACAAATATTATATAATAAAGAAGTGAAAGGCAGGAAAAAATAAGAAAGAACTTCAAGAAAGGAAAAAGACAAGAAGAAAGGAAGCAGATGAAGGATCATTTGAAAAATTAGAAAACAGAAAAAAGTAGGAAAAAATCACAGGAAAACATCATTTAAAAAATGAATAAATTAGAGCTAGGATAAAATACAGTTAAGTACTTAAAGAATGGATTCGAAGGATGAAATGAAGAAATAAGGAAATAAATGAACAAACAAACAACCCCATGAGTAACCTAATATAAGTTCGAAGTTGTACTCTGATTCCTTCAATAAAGATATCGTCATGTCAAGGTATAAAAAGCTTTTCTCATGATCACACTTGCAAATACAGTAATGAAAAATCATATTTCATGTAGTATAATTTGGCATCTACATTTGTCAGGTTCTATAAAATCATGACGGTTTGAAATTATATTATTGTGGTGGTTTATCTTGGTGTCTTAATTATAAACAAGAATATGAAATTTCCAGAGACATTGAGTAGAGAACAGTAAAAGGTAAATAAAATAGAGGATTGGAGGAAAAGATAAATAATGCAAGTCTGTACCATTGTGTTCACTTGCTGATTAGAATAAAGTTTTCTGTATAAACTATTCATTTTCTTCTCCTTTTTGCTTCTTTTCTCTGTGATTCTGCTTTACATTACTCCTTTATCTTTTTCCTGACCTGCTAGTATATTGTGTCTGTAAGNATTCATTTGTTTGCTGCTACTGCTATTATTTTGTCTGCTACCTGTTTGTGTTGCTTTGCATAGCGGGAGACTTGTCTTTTCCCCACAAACAGCAGTCCTGAGCCTACCTGTCTGTCACACCGAGCTAAGGGACTGCAAGGCTTGCCCCCCACTGGGGTACAGCTGCCCACCTGAGCTCAGGCCAGCCCCAGTCCATTTGCTGCTGACCAAGTCTAAGAAACAGCCTAGTGACACCTTTATGACACCAGGACTTGCCGGCCCGCCACTCTAGATCAAGAACCGATCCCTTTACCAAGCACCGCAACCGATTGAACTGCTCCGGCCTAGAAATTGGAATTCTGCTTTGACCAGGGGCTGACTGCTCCAATAACCTCCTGAGAGCCATGGAAGGTTTGCCTCATGTCTGTGGATCTCCTCAGTCAACGTGTTCCATTTGAACTAAGTAAACAGAGAATTCACATTGCATCAATGCCACGTGGAAGGCCACCACATGGCAGGGACTGTATTTTTCTTCATTTAAGTTTCTACTCATACTTCTGCGTTATAAATACTGAGGTTTCAACCAGTGAGTAAATTAACTCTCTTTTCTGAAGTTCGTGAAAGTCTATGTTTAATCTTAAGGCAGCAGTTTGTGCTGCAGGACTCTCTAGTTGTTTGTATTTTCTAAAGGTTTCTTAAAATCATTTAAATCAATATGATTGAATATATATACATTCTGCAAATATAGTTTTACTGACTGCATAATAGAATCTGTGTGTTAATTGTAAATAAGTTGGGGGAATTTTCTTTAATAAAAATATTTAATATTTTTATATCAGCCTCTTTACAATTAATTTATGACCCAGATTCAAACCCCTTCTTAACAATAACCACTCTGGATCTGTCAACAGAGGTGGGGAACAGTATTAGGGGTCCTTGTATTCTTTTTGAATTGTAAATGCATGTAAATATGTATTTTGTACACATTTATTGCATTTTATACTCCTAGACTTTTTAGCATGTTTTTGTAAATATAGCTTCATTTTGCTTCCAAACCTCCTGAGCTAGTCTGGTGTTTTATCTTGGGGGTAAATCAAATTTACCTTAATTGCAATGTAAACCACACACAGAGTGCAAACTGTGAGGCATTGATATCAGCACTGGCACCAGTGAGCTCTGTAGACATGTTGCTGGCTTTTGAGGATAACAGGGTGTTCCTGGGAAAAGGGAACCCAAGAGAGAGAGGAGAGACACAACATGACTCAGCATCTCTTACATGTGTGCCTGAGAGGGCGATGTGACTGGGGGCCTTGTCAGGGTAACAGAAGGAGATTTAAACATGTGGAAAACAGAAATGGTGTTCAGACCATGAACTGAGAGGCAACTAGCTTGGTAGCTAGCTCATCGGAATGCAGTGAGTGGATTGTGGGAGGGAAGGGGTGAGGTTAGACATCTGGGAGTGAGTGGCCATGGGTAAGGGCAGGTTTATTTTTTTCGGTTTTCCTTGTTTGGTAAAGAGGAAAGGGCAAACAAGTAGACATGATATCCACTCAGGCAACAGTGTAAGCTCTTCTAAAAATGACACAGCAACCTAGTCCTCACTGCCACAGAGGCATGCAGCTGTCCAGGTCTCTGGCTTCAGGGAATGCCACATCCTATCTCCAATACTGGATGATAGCATTAACAAGTATGCAAGGTGTGAACAAGCAGATGACCTACCCTGCGTGGTGGTTGAGCTACAAGATGACTGGGAGTTTATGAAGTATCAGAGACTTCAAGGAGGAAATTGACTCATGGAGTCAAACTGAACCATCCCTGAGGCAGGTTCATCATGAGACATATGAAGAAAAAGAGAGTCCTCTGTCCTGCCATCAGGCTAGCGAAGACAAAATAAGATGAGGGAGAGTGAAAGCAGGTTCCTCCTCACTGTTGCAGGCAACCCACTTCCCTATCCCCATTTACATAATAGGTATAGGGCTTTGGAAGTAGAGGGGAATGAAGACGGAATCAAGGATCCATTCAGTTAGACACCCAGGGTTTGCCACTTAGCCCCACACCTCAGGACTTCTTCAACGAGGAAGAAAAAGAGAGTAACTGTAGCATGTGAATCTCTTCTGAGAGGAATGGAGCGGTGTGTTTGTTGACCAGACTCTGCCCACAGGGAAGTCTGCTACCTCCCTGGAGCTCAAGTTAGAGATGTTTAAAGGAGTCTCTCTCCTATGATACAGCCCTCTGATTATTACCCTTTGTTAGCTATGCAGGTTGTCAATCATGAGATTGCAGAGAGAAGTCCAAAAGCAATTTAGAAGGACTTCAAGGCATTGAAGTGAGAAGTTGAAGGGTCAGGTGCACAGGTGGTGTTTTCATCAGTCCTTCAAGTAGTAAGGAAAAAACACTGAAAGAGGGTGGAGAACACGCATGATTAATATGGCTCAGAGACTGGTACTACTGTTGTAATTTTGGGTTCTTTGGTCATCTGGAAGTTTATATGATACCTGGTCTGCTGGCAACAGATGAAGTACACCTTTCTCAAAGGGGGAAGGGAGTTGGTGAGGCTTGTTGAAAGGGATTAAAACTATACTTGAAGGGGGAAAGGGATAAAACCAGGCTCACTAGAGAAGAGCCTATGGATGGCCTTCAATCTGCTGTCCTGCATGATGTAGATTATGGTGGTATGTGTGACAATAAAAATACAGGACTCACTAATAGCTGGGAATGGTCAGATAACAAGACTGAAAACTAATGGATTAACTTCCTCTCTGAAATGCTTATGCACAGAGCATGGTATATAGGCAGGAGTAACTAGAAACTATTCCACACCAGGGGAATCATGATATAATTGCCATCACGGAAATGTGGTGGGATGACTCACATAGTTGGAGTGATGAAATGGATGGCTACAGGCTCTTTAGAAGGGCTAGGCAAGGAAATAGGTGGATGACTAGCATTGTGTATTAAGGAGTGCTTTGACTCAAATTCAATATTAGACACACCAAGATGAAATGTCTATGGATAAGGATAAAGGAGAAGACCAATGAGACTGATATCCTGGTGTGAGTTTGTTGCAGACCAGCTGACCAGGATAAAGACACCGATTAGACATTCTTTCAATAACTTGGGGTTGTCTTATGTTCCGTACACCTTGTTCTCAGGGGGGACTTCAACTTGTCAGATGTCTGCTGGAAGCACAACACAGCAGAAATGGGGCAGACCAGGAGGTTTCTGGAATATGTGGATGTCAACTTCCTGTTGCAGCTGGTAAGCAAGCCTACATGGGCTAGTGCCCTGCTACATCTACTGTTTATGAACAGGGAAGGGTTGGCAGAAGCTGGTGGGGTCAAAGGTTGGTAGGGGCACAGTCCATAGCATGATAGAATTTTCAATACGTGGTGAAGTTAGGACCGTTGTAAGCAAAACCTCTACCTTGGACTTACAAGGACTGACTGCGATCTATTCAGGATGCTGATTCAGAGACTCGCTTGGGAAGTACCCCTCAAAAACAAAGGGACCCAGGAAGACTTGATTTACTTTAAAGATGAAATTGTGAAGGCATAGGAGTGGGCTATCCCTATGTACCATGAAATGAGTCAACAGGGAAGAAGACCAGCACGGTTAAACTCTCTATCCACCTTGGAGAGAGTGTATCAACACTGAAAAAAATGGGCTGGTGAACCAGGAAGCATTTAAGAGTAATGGAAGGTCATGTAGAACGAGAATTAGCTATGCAAAAGCTCCCTTAGACCTTAATCTGGCAAATTCTGTTAAGGATATGTGAAGGTTTGGGAGTTCCCCACCCCCCCAC
>VWZE01021452.1:21909-54537 GCA_013396675.1 Eubucco bourcierii | reverse complement strand
TCCAACCTTACCACTCTATGATTCTATGATTCTAAGCTTAAGCCCATAAGTTAGATACTGGTTTGATAGTCCAAGGTATCTAGAACTATGTTAAATAACAATGTTTAAAGTATCTATAATAATTGAATATTATTATGGAAATGTTGAATTATATACAAAAATATTACTATTATGCAGTGACTCTGGTGGAGATCTATTTGATTCTGAAAAGTATCAATTAATGTAGTGCCACGTAGGAATCAACGATTGGCACCCTTTTAAATTACCAGCCCAGCATTAGCTGCCAGCTGATCCCCATTTTTGTAGCATTTGTTTTGGAACCTTGAGGGAAATCATTCTCTCCTGTTGCTGGTTTGGAAGGCATTAAGATGTCTGAAACTGGAGACAGGCATCTGCTGTGCTCAAGGTCTGAACAGAAAGATCTGCTAAACAAAATGGATCAAACTGTAAGGCCAAAATCTTGGTTTTGGTGAAGGTCAAATAGTACCCATGACTGGCAGTGAAGTGATCACAAAGCCATCCCAAAGAAGCCACTAAGACCATGCTGCCTGGATTTAGGCCAGCTCCCCTTCTTTTGATGGCCTTCTGACCTGCAAAATGACCCCCACAACTCGTGCAGAGTTATGAAGCAGGTATGTTACTACGCTGGGTGATGGGGGAATATCGCCACCAATCCTGCACACTCTATGCTGGCACAAGCCACAAGAGCATACTTATTCATGATAAGAGGTAGGGCTATTACAATTATTTATTGGAGCTCATTAGCATAGGTATTTTCCCAATTTCCACCCTGGTTCCATCCCATCCCGTGGTCCTGGGGTGAAGGGCCAGCAGTCTTCCTCACAGGGTTTTTCCACCTTTGATCAGCAGACCTCCCTTAATCACCTTATTGGTCTGAAGTCAGGATATCTCTGCTTCTCCTTTATCTCTTTCCTGCTTTCTTTAGTCAAAGGAATGCAGACCTGGGTCTTTTCAAGATTACGAATCACAAATCTCCAACTAGCAGCTACAAACAAACACTTCTGCAAAGTTGGTATTTATGCTTTGCTACAGACATCTTCAAAAATGTGCATCTGGTCTTTAAGGCCCTTTACCAGCACTCCTTGGTTTTATTCTTTTTCACTTTTATCACTTCCTTTTTCCTTTCTTTCTTCTGCTGAGTTTCTTTATATCTGGCTGATGGATCATGGCTAGTACTTGCATGAGCCCAGATCCAGGAGAATGTCCCAATATGCACTAGTGAAACCTAACCTGCAAAACAAGTATTAGGAACCAGTGTTGCAAATACAAATTGCACAGGCTTCTCTGTGAGTATGCCCAAGTACAAACGTCTCATGATGTTCAGCTGTTTGTTATGATGCCCATCCTGTTCATGTTGTCACTGAAGCACCCACAAAACAGACAGCAACAGCCACCTGAAATTTGTGGGTTTATTGCAATCGGTCTGCTCTCCTCCTGACACAATAATTACAGATTCAGACCTGAGTCCGCAATATACTGCTGCACAATCAGATAAACTGTCCGGGGAGAGAGAAATCAAAATGCACACTCATTCATTCACAAAAGGAAAATCTCCCTGTGGGTACCCAGCAGATAGATATAAGTAACAGGTATAGATATAGATAGATAGTTATAGCTATAGATAGAGATACAGCAGGGGTGAGAACTCCTTAAACAAAGCCCCATTCTAAGGGGAGAAGATCAGACTACCAGGCTGCTTCTGTGTGGAGAGAATCCAATTCTCTCCATAGCTAAACTCAGGACTCCATTTGTATTGTGCTGTGGTCATTTCTTAATTAGTTGGAGGGTCGAGTCCTCCAAGCAACAAAAGGCCTTCTGGGCCTGGAGGTGCCAGATAATGTCTGGGAGAGCTGAGCTGATCTGTATCAGCTTCTAGCAAGCCTCAGCCTATGGTGCTTGTTGGGGGGTGGTTTGTAGCCCCACACACCTTTCTCAATATTCATATCAAACAAAGCCTGATGTCAGAGATTCTCATGTGCTCTCAATTTGTTTACAACTGATATCATTAAGTGATTTTATTGGGGGATTTTGTGCTTTGACAATAGATTTTGTTTGTTCGTTTGTTTCCTTAAAAAACTCCCTCTCATCCACTTTCCCATCCAGGCAGATTTGTAAGGCAAATCTGTCATGTTTTGAAGTCCTAGAGTGTGTATGTAGAAAATGCTGGCACAGTTTTTAGCAATGATTCCATAAATCCAAAACTCCTTAAATAAATTCTGGTTTGGTGTGGTTTGGTTTGGTTTAAAAAAGCTTTTCCTAAAACATTGTCTAATTGCTTTTCTACTTACTGTCTATTGATTATACTACTATATTTCAAGTAATTCTTCATCTGATTATTTCTAAGCACTGTAATTATGGCCAATTATCATAATACATATGTTGTATAATTTCATTATACCCACTGGTGACTCAAAAGCTGATATAACTGAAAGCAGAGCCTAGACTATCATATTTTGTTCTTCACTGTGGGAGACTGATTCAAGGCAGCCTCCCTAATGTCATGTGAAAGAACATGCACTTTTGCAAAACAGATTTTCTCATAAGAGATGAAAGGTGTAGTGGGTAATAAAGTAGCTGGGGCACCAAAGCAGACTTCAAAATCCTTGCTATAATCACAAACAGCAACAACAAAACCAACCAATCAACCAAAATACCACACCCTACCCAACCCAAAACTTCAGGTTTTATTGTTTGATCATGAGGAATATTAGATTACTTGACCCTGAAATCTTATCCCTAATTCCAGGAAGTAATTGAGTAAAGCTTGAGAAGGGAATTCAGAGCACCTGTCCCCCCTGACAGCAAAATAGTCTCAAAGGGATTTGCAAACTAGATTTTCTACCTAGATACAGGTAACTAAATTCAAATGGGAATAATACTGCTTTTCCACTGAAAGTTCAAGCAGAGAGACACATTTCCCTAGACAGAGCTTTGCAGGATTAAGGGAAAAAAAAAAAAAAAGGTTACTTCAGATATGATAGACAATCTGGCAGTTTTCACATACTTCACTCTCCTGTGATTTTACCCAAGTAAGGCACTCAACTAGTTTGATTTATTAGTATGCAAGCATGACATTATGTTACAGTATTAGGTATCTAGACAAGGTCTATAACTAACCTATGTCGAGATGTGTCTGTCAAAAGCAAACCATGGACTTCACAGCTCCTCTTAGAATTCAGTAGAAAGTGTTCAGCTGCCCAGTGACTGAGAGGATTAATTATGTTATGCTACATGCTTTATAGAAACAATTCAAATACTACCAAAACAGATACTCAATACCATTTGAATAGGCTGGAATTGGCTAGACTTTGCTTGCTGCCTCAGAGTGACTTGGATCTCTCCAATATACTGTATCCCATTGCCAGTCCTGCAATGGATACCACTGACATGCTAGCATGTCTCAAATATCACTAGAGAAACACATTTGAGCAGCAACCTCACCTTCATAATCTAGAATATAAACATTACATTTTAACAATACAAATTGTGAGATATTGTCTGTCATGGTTCTGACCCAGCCAGTAGCTGAGCCTCATGCAGCTGCACACACAGCTGTTCCTGCCCACCTCATGGGATGGGAAGGAAAATGGGGAGAAAAAGGCAAAACCCCACAGTTTGAGGTAAGGAGACTTTAAACATAAAGAGAGGAAAAACAGTCGGAATAATGATAATACTGATGAATAGTACAGAGTGATACAAAACACGGTACTGACCATAATGGCTTCACTNCCCCCAATACAGCAGGTGTGACATCAATAGTCCATGGGCTGGTTCAGCTGGCTGTCTTGGTTGTGGCCTCTCCCAGATTCTTTTTAGTAAATGAGATCTGGAGTTTCTTGCAGATTGTTCAGAATCAACTCTAAAGCAAAATCTCTGGTCTGTAAAATGTTCCTGACAAGAAAATACAGAACTTGAAGCACTAATGAAAAGCTATAGTTTCATCTTCCTTAGAGGAAAAGGCAGTATGTCAGCATGTCCAAACTAAGTATTTTCTCTGTGGTGCTGATCCTTTTGTGAACTTGAAATACAAAATGGTGCTTCGGATCACTTACCACAGTGTTTCTGTACTAACAATTAAAAGCTGTCATAACTTTAAATAAGTCCACCAAAGCCTTACAATCTACTCTGAAATTTTCTGCCTTTGGCTTAGATTTTTTTTAATGGTACATGTCAAATGTTCTTATAATGGTTATAAATATTTTTTGCCTAATCCAAAGGTTATTTTGTCTCTCTAAATGTCTCCTGCTGCTGCCAGGGACCCATCTCTGTTTCCCAAACCTGGAAAAGCACTTAAACTAGTGCTTAACTTCAAGCACAGTAACAGATGACTGGTATTAATAGCTAACCTCATGTGTAAATAATTTCCACATTATCTACCAGCTCCTCAGAGGGAAGGAATTAGCTTCGAAATGTGCTTAGGTTTCCACAGCTTCAGGAGCAAAATTCACACAAATCGGTGAGACCTAGTGCATAGTAGAAAAGAGGACAAAGGTTCAGATACAGAAATCTTAAGTTTCAGTACAAAAAAGATATCGTAACTGTGACCCTGTAGAATTTTATCAACAGAAGAGATATTGCTGATAATATTGCAAGGATCAGGTGAAATTCCATCCAATACATTCAGGAGATAGTTGATAGGTTTATTTCAGTTTAGATGCATAGTTATTTATTTTATTCAGTAACTTGCAGGTTGGTTTTTTCTCCTCAGTTACATTATTTGATAGGCTGCAGTGTTGACTCCAGCAATTACAACGGATAAAAGGACCATGTTGATCCTGGGAAGCAAGTTACTGATACAAGTTGGTATGAGAGCTATTGTTAAGCCTGCAGAGATAGGTGGAAAAATTCTCCTACAGACAGCTGGCAAGATCTTTGCCCAGAAGGTCATGAAATGAGAGGTGATAATGCTAATGGAAATGGACAGATCTGATTCCTCTTTAGGTTATCTGTGTCCTCAGCAATTCCAGTCACTTCCACTTTCCTTCACTAGGATTTAGCATCATCTTCCAGCAATCTAAGTTAGCTTTCAGTCCAGTATTAGCAGCCTTGCAGAATTTTAACCGGATCTGAATGTCCCCATTCTATTAATTACAGAAATAAGAGAGAAATTTTAATTGGTGAGTCCATGCATATTTTGTTGTTTTGTTTTGTTTTGTTTTTTTCTAGATAAGTACTTGTCATTGCAAAAACAAGTGTCTTTTAGATTTTATCTGTTTCTTTGGCTTATCTATCTACTAAACTCAAACTCAGCTGTAAAACGATTGTAAATTCCTAATATGCTAAGAGTTTGCTCAGAAAAATTAATGTTGAAGAATGACAGCAGTCATATGACTTTGCCATGTGCCCAAGTATTATTGGCACTCAGACAGTACATTAAGAAGTGACAGATTCATGTAGTTTAGAGGGTGATTTATAAAGTTTGCTAGCTGATTTAATAGAGTGCTAGAAAGCGTTGTTGTTCGACCACGTAAAGAGAATCATAAAATGGTAATGAACATTATGACAGTTCATGAATATTTCATTTGGGGTCTCTTTCAGAGGCCTGTTAGTTTGTCTTAAGATCTAAGAGCATATGACATATAAATCTGATGGAGTGCAGAACCGAACAGTATGCCAACAGACAGAGAGGAGAGAGGTTTGGTGAGAGCACTGTGTGTTTGAACAAGTGTCTCAAAAGCACTACATCTCAGTTAAATTCTCTACTAAACGGTCACGGACAGCAGAGTACCTAGGGCATCAAGCAGTGGTTTTGTGTTTATTTGCTATTTGAACATGTAGAAATAACAGGTAGTGTCCTTTAAGCTTATCATCTTTACCAGTGACTTCTGAGAGTACTGATTTACTATAACTTTAGAGGCAAGCTTTATCTGAAAAGGCTGAATGGATTTCTATCATAGAATCATAGAATGGTAAGGTTGGAAGTGACCTCAAAGATCATCTCGTTCCAACCCCCTGCCATAGGCAGGGACACCTCCCACTAGCACAGGTCACTCAAGGCCTTGTCCAACCTGGCCTTGTACACCTCCAGGGAGGGAGCATCCACAGCCTCCCTGGGCAACCTGTTCCAGTGGCTCACCACCCTCACTGTAGAGAACTTCCTCCTAACATCCAGTTTAAATCTCCCCTCTTCCAGTCTAAAGCCATTGCCCCTTTTCCTGTCATTGCAAGACCTTGTAAATAATCTCTCCCCATCCTTCCTGTAGACCCCCTTCTATCTCACAAAGCATTTCCTTCACTTGCTGATCAGAGTGATATACAATGTCAACAGACATTTCCAATAAGGTAAATCAGGAACAAAGACATTTTCTTCATCTTTAACATCCTTGAGTGGGTGATATACTCTATGCTACTTTACATCTGGCATGGGTGTATTTACCCTCTAATCAATTACATATTCCATTGGTAATTCTGAGGTAGGACTTGAATATTTAAAATTAAGATTTGTGTGCTATAATCACAAATATTAATGCAAAAATAACAATGGTAAAAAATACATAAAAAGACTTGTACCTATAAGCTGTACTTCATTGTCTTTTGATCCACAGAAGCCATATGAGCCCACCTTTTCATATTAGTGCTGTCCACCATGAACTGGAAAGTCTGTTTCCATTTCCTTGGTCATTTCTTAGCGACAAACGCCTTTAGCACAACGGACTTAAAATGCATTGCAGCCTGCAGGCTAACACGATGTGAAGCAGTGCTTGCATGCAAAGCAAGACTGGATCCCATCCCACAGTCTGAAGACTGTGGCATGAAGGGTCTTGTTTAGCTAATAAATCCTTTTGGTATTACCCTATGGAATCCAAGATTCAGCTTCATTTTCATGTCTGTGGGCAAGGTGAGATTGTATCTGAGGAAGAAAATGCACTGTTCACAACAAATTCGAAGGCAGTTGTTAGGACAGATTCTCTGCCACTAACTGTATTACGGCATGACTTTTTACCAGTTGACACCATCTGAGAGAGAAGGTGACAGGAATGGCATTCCATGAATGCTGTAGTTCATCACACTGGTTGAATAAGTATTTGTGAAGGGGCTCAATTCAGTATTAAAATCATTATAGCATAAACTGTTACTTTCAGTAAAAAACCTATAAGATGTGCATAAACCTAGAAGCCCATAGATCTGTTCTAGTAGGAGGTGTCCCTGCCTATGGCAGAGGGTTGAAACTAGATGATCTTTTAGGTCCTTTCCAACCTAAACCATTATATTATTCTATGATTCTATAAATGAGTCTGCTTTTACCAAATTAATTTGGTGCTGCGATACAAAGAAGGTAATAGATTTATATATTTCATTATAAGCAGCATAGATAACTGCGGTGTACTCTCATATAGACAAGCCCAAAGAAGTATTTTTTTTTTCCTGTTACTATCACTATTACTGGATGGTAACACACTGAGAGAACAGTATCACAATTTTTTCTTTACCTTCTGAGAGAGCTTGATCTGTACTTGCAAGACGTACAAAGAAGTCAGAAAATATTTGTGAGGAATTGGGTTGTTTGGCTCTGGTGTGTGTCAAAGTCTGTTGTGCAAACCAAAGAGATCTGCTGTCCTAGCAGATTTGACTTATATTTACAGTCATTTGTTTGGCCAGTGTTTATTACTTAATAATCAATCTTTATTATTACATTAATTCTAACAGGGATATGTGAAGCACGTAGTGCACTGACCACAAGACATCAGTTTACTTACTGAATAATTTTTGCTATTTTCTAATACCTTAGGCTGCAATATCACTACTTTTAGGCTGTCCTGATATTATAGTTATGTTGATGTTATTTCACTTGTTATTACCTTCTTGGCATTAAACTGTTTTTCAAATATGGAAATCTTGCTCAAGTATTTCTAGGTGACAGAATCCCGTGTTGCTCTTTATTGTGTCGTAATAACAAAACAGTGCAACATAAAGCAAATTATTTGCTTTCTAATCTGTGCCAACCTTCACAGTAAGGGGACAAAAGATGCCAGAATGAGATTTTTTGTCTCTGTATTTTTAATATATTCTTATCCATTTTACCATAATACAGGGAATAATCTTGCTGATAATACAGACGCTGCAAACACAACTATTAAATGTGTGATTTATCCCACTTCATACTGCTTTATAAGAAGCATGTATCTCTCCTGTGAGTTGTCTTCTGCTTAAAGAATTGTAAGAAATACATCTTACTATTACTTTTATTGATAAAACACACCAAACCACCTTAATTCATTCTTCATCCAGAGTCTTTTATCACAGTGTGGTTGTGATTAGGATTCTGATCACCCTCTGTGCTACTCTGAGATTGAGAGGCTCTGTCTACTCATCTATTATTCTTCATGAAGCAAAGCCCCAGCGTACCATCTGTTTTCTTACTGAATCTTGCATGTAGCTGCAAAGAGCTGGTCACCAGAGATTGAATTTGGCAAGCAAGCCCTTGGTTTGCTTGGAGATAGCCAAGCGTTTGCTGCTATTGGCCTATTTAAGTTTCAGGTGAAAATAAACTGCTGTTCTTCACTGTATTTTAATTTATATTTAATCTGGTATTTATTGCTATTTAATTTAATTTATATTCCATCATAATTGATTTTGATTTTTGTTGGCTTTTTACAACCAAAAATCAATTGGGAAAAGACCCCACAGCTATAAATAAGTATACTGTGGTACTTTAATTGAGGAAAGGTCTGTCTTGCATCTTGTGATACAGCTTGAATTAACAAAGGCTGGTTTATGCTGATGATGCCTCCCTCTTTTGACATGAGGAGCAGAGATAGTATGATAGGAAGTTCTTTACAGTGAGGGTGGTGAGGCACTGGAACGGGTTGCCCAGGGAGGTTGTGGATGCTCCCTCCCTGGATGTGTTCAAGGCCAGATTGGATGAGGTCTTGAGTAACCTGTACTAGCGGGAGGTGTCCCTGCCTATGGCAGGGGGTTGGAACTAGATGATCCTTGAGGTCCCTTCCAACCTTACCATTCTATGATTCTATGATCATACCCAGGTAACATCATCCCATAACTTCTCTTGCTTAATCAGGTCATACAATCACCTCTGCTTTCATTTAAGAATTAAGGGTGAAACAGACCAGCTGAATCACCTAGGCAATGTAAGTTTACTTTGTACAAGGCTGATGTACAGGCTGCTGAACATCACAAAATGTATGTGGCCAGCTGAGACATTCTGCCACCTCTGTCCCATGTACCACTGTCTTCTGCAGCCCAGAGGTGTAGCTCTATCCACCTCTCTGCCACTCAGCTTTCCTCATCTTCTCTATTTCTTCTTTAAACTGCACAATGCTACTGGAGTTTCACAACCTGCAGTATTTTACAACAGTCTGTGCTATTCCCCAAAGAGCAATAAAAAAGTAGCTTTTGAGGCTCCTCTTTTTGATCCGTTATTTAGAGCCTGATTTGTGCTGTCTGCAATCCCCACATCAGTGCCAGTAGTCCTGGCAGTTCTGCAAATTCCCTTCAGGACTATACTAAAATAATAAATCTTTTTTTAGGAGGTATTTAGATATCATCATAGTACAGTTTTTTACAATCTGCTCCTCTTACCACAGATTTGATTTTCATAGCAGAGAAGGGCTGTCTGAGGGAACAACTCTATTTCTTACTGACTCTCAGCTTCCAGATTAAATTTTCACTTGGCAACAAAACTTCCTTTCCCAAGATGATGGTTAGACCGTATTGGTCCTGGGCTCAGCTCAAGCAAACATTTGTGTTTGTACAAAACCTGGCTATTTTCCCCATATGCTCAGTAGGACTCTGGGAACTGAGCCATACAGGGTCAGCAAGACCTGAAGTCATTAGCTCTGTGCAGATTCTACATCAAGCAATCCAGGTCATTAGACTATGTCAGTAGTAGCAAGGCAGTTTTGCTTCATTCCTATAAATGACAGCTTTGTAGTATGTGCACACTTAGGCAATCAATCTGCTTTCCCCTTCCCCTCTCCCCATTCTCCTTTTACAGAAGGAGTAAAGCCATTCTTTTCCTTGAACATGCCAAGGCATTTTTTCACTTGCATTTAATCCATTTTGCAATATACAATGTTTTGCGTGACGTAGCACCCCAGTGAGCCACATTGTTAAGGAGGGATTGAATATGGGTTAGAAGTGAATTGTAATGAGGCCAATATAAAATTATCAAATATTTTATTAAATATAATTTCCCCAAACTTAGTGCACACAGATTCTGTTATGTGGTTGGTAAAACTACTTTTGCAGAACATATATATATAATCAGATTGATTTAAATTATTTTAGCCAAGGTTTTAGAAAATTTAAACCACCGCACAGTAGGAAGCCCTGATCTCCCACTGGACTGCCATGTTCTGAGCAGACTCGTGAGGCAGCTTTGGAGCACTCATGGCATACATCTGCCTGTTTTTCAGATCCCATTTAGCTGAGGTGTACTTAGATTCATGTCCTCTTATACTTGTGTCCATTTAAGATACAAGCAAAATTCCAGGCACTCAGAGTGCACACGCTTCCAGGGTCATGTTGTGGAGGTGTGGATAGGTTTGCATGTTGGGTGTTTTGCTTCTTCCTAAAACCTTCATCAGTTCAAAGTCCCCTTTAGCGTTCAAAGTGTCCATTTCATTAGTCTGCTGATCTCAGAATACAGTTGGTAAAAACAAAGATGTTTTAGGACATGATTCAGAGGCAAAGTAAGCCTGTATGGGTTCATTTGGAGATCCAGGTAGAAGCAGGTCCAAGAATGGGAAGCACAGATCTTCTTAGGATGCCCTAAAGCAGTTGTCTCTCTCTTCCAGCAGGAGTTAAGAATCTCATTGTGTAGGTTTGCCCTGGCTTTAGCATAGATAAGGCTATTGGGTTTTCCTACAAGAAGCAGGGAGGAGCCACAGCCAAGACAGGCAGCTGAACCAAACAATGCAGTATTAGATGCCGCACTGATGTCGTGCCTGCTGTATAAAGGAAGGACTGGCAGGGGCTTGGAGCTTTGAGCAGGCAGCTGTGGCATGGGGCAAGATCAGGCCAATGGTCTGGGCCAGGTCATCGCGGTCAGTGCTGCATTTGTATCATTTCATACACCTTTATATACCATTCATTAGCATGACTGTTCTTCCTGATTGTTGTTATCTCTTTGTGCTCCTTGTCTCAACTCTCAGAGTTCTACTTTTCTCCAGATTTCCCTTCCTATCCCACCAGGAGAGAGAGGGCAGTTGTGTAAGGAGCTGTGTAGGGCTCAGATACTAGCTGGGCCTGAACCACAATAAGGTTATATAAACAGGAAGGGAAAAGAAAACACTTCAAAGAGAGCAAAATCTGGAGACTAAAAATGGCAATGTTAGAAATTAATCAGCAAAATGGTGATATTTATTCACTCAAGCATCAGCCAGGTAACTATATCATTTCATATCAGTTCAAAAAGTGTAGCTAGAGCAAAAGAAGTTACACTTCGTATAATCATCAGTGCCACCAGGCCCTCACAGAAGTGAGGAGATATGTACCAGAGGAAACCAAATGACATCTTCTCTTTCACCATAGCATGTGTCTCTTGACCATGATGCTGTGAACCTGTCACCAAGAAAGTCCAACTTCAGTTTAAAGCTAGAAGACATTTGCTGTATCTAGAAGGACAAACAGAGCAATGGGAAACACCTTCCTCCTCTGGCCTATGGTCTGCAAGTCAGAGGCACGAGCTGCTGCTTCTGCCAGTTTTGTTCTGCTCCTCTCATTTTGTGGGTGTTTCATTTTGTTGTCTCTCCAGAAGAGCTGTTACCTGAAGAAAACCTAGCATGATCTTACATAACAGACTAAGATGATTATTAGCAGTGGGGGCTTACCATGGAAATCAGTAGACTAATATCTCTTTAAACAAAATGTCAGATTTTGTTTAACTATCTTGTATCATAGGATGATAAGGCCGTGACAGCATTTTGACCATCTGAACCCATTTATGCTACTGAAATCATCCACAATGCAGACTAATAATTGAGTTATGCTCCTTGTGTAACTGCACACATTTCAAAATCCCTCAGGCTGGAAAGGGCTGTACACAAGGAAGATTTCTGCAAACCCCTCCTTGCCCCACCATGTATACCAGGTCTGGCTCTTATCTACACTATCCACTCTTTGGGCTTTTTTATTTTTTTGTAACTATCTTCAATTATCAAAATTGTTGCTTTTTGATAAGTTGCAACATATATTATCTAACCAGAGACAGCCTATCTGAAGTAGTATGAGAAAACTGAAGTGGCTACACACTGCTGTCAATTCTGACATCAAAACCATGTGTGACCATAATGCCGCTGGTCCAAAGAAGCAGACTGAGCTGCTAATGGCTACATTATCTGCAAAATAGCTATCGCCTTTCCACAGACTGCTTAAGGGAAAAGTACAGAACAGTTCTCACACATCAGAATCTGTCTTGATATAAATGTGCTTGCTTATTCAAATATATGCTGATTGGGAAAAAAAATGAAGCAGATACTAAAAGTAGATGACCTTTGGAGACCCCCTTCCAACTCAGACCGTTCTGTAAAAAATTCAACAGAAAGATGTCTTCGTGCTTAGGACCTAGAGCATGAAAAGTTCATATTCATAGCCATTTCTTCCCTATACTCCATCTATGGCACTGGACAACTCTACCAGCCAGATCAGATACTCAAAAGTGGTCCCACAACACTGCAATCAACATGATAGTATGAAGATTTTAAAGCAGCTTTTGCGGATCTGGATTTGGCCCCTGTGGGTCACTTCTAAAACAGCAAAAAGTTTCACACTACACTTTGTAGGTTCATAGAATCATAGAACAGAACTTAGAAGACCAGTTGCATAGGTTATCACAGTTCCTCTGATGGGTGCCATAGCAGAACAGTTACAACATCATCATGGATGTATGTTAACAGTCAAGTTTCTAACTTTGCTGTGTACAACATCTAGGTCTGAACTACATATACTGAACTAGCTCAACTGTGAAGTTAAAGAAAATAAGGAATATAAATAACATACAAGAAATAGATTTTTATTAAACAAAAGGTTAAAATAATACTAAAAAACAAACAAAAGACCTGTGTCAAACTTCATTCTATATGAAGGGGGTTGAATTTCATTACAATTGCTTAAAAGTGCAGACAGAATGAATGCATTGACTTTATGCATGCATCCTGGCTAACTTAAGCAACTGCCGCACTCGCACTCGTAGTGACAGCAACCTGAAGTTGTCTTTCCTTTTGTAGGGAAACAGTAAGCTAGAAAAGCAAAATTTTCCCTGGTTGTAACTTCACTTCCTATAGCAATGACACCAGTGTCTCTTAATATACAACTTTTATCATTAAATGTGCATGAGAGGGATGAGCAAGCTTAAAGAAACTAAGGCAGCAGGTACATACTCCATGCTATTTATTTAATGTCGTGAATTATTAAAAAGACAGGTGCCACCTCGCAGATAGCTTCCATTGTTGTATGAACTATCAACCAGCAAAAGAGGCAATGCGGTGACAGATATCTTGACCATGAATTACAATTACAGGGGTTGAATTATGAAGGATAGAAAAGAGAGAATCCTGTTATATTTATACCTACAGTAAACAGAAACCTAAAGATATATGATAAAAATATAAACTGGCATTTATTATTTTAGGATTAATTCCTTTTAAAACAGTAGATGTAGAAGATCACGAGCTAGAGGACATTTTTGCTAAATAACAACACTAGAGCAAACTCTTCTGGTAGACTGGTAACAGGCTACAGTGCTTTTAATCCACAGGTCATTCACTCGAATATGTCTTAAAATGCTAATGATCAGTGGAGGGTCAAGGTTCTCTTGACAGATCTAGACATTTATGTTCAGAAAATGGCAAGAACAGTACAAGAAAAACTGAAGGATTAAAAAGCAATTAAAAAGATGAATATAGCTTTTTAAAATTTTTTTTTTCTACACCATAGCAAGGAATATAGGCAAGACTGAAAAAATTCTTCCTTGTAGAAATGAACTGTGTCTGCTTACAAACACACATTTGGAAGAAACGTGGTATATTTACTTTTCAGAGAAATATATATGAATAGATTAAAAAACAGCTTGATATTGCAATGCATGTCCCCAGCTCATGAGTGAAAGAATGAGATTTTATGTATGTCTTGGACTATGAACACTGATTTAAGTATTTTCATCTAATCGTGATTTTTTTTAGGTATGATGTTGAGGAGGTTTTGCCTGGTTTTGTTTGGAGTTTTGTTGTTTGTTTTATTGCTGGACATGGACTACTGAACTAGAACTAAGATTTGATGAAGCTGCCTCTGTCTTAATCTGTTTGACTCAGAATAGAATCAATTCCAGTGCAATTGCTCTGTGCAGAATTCCACAGCTGAAAAGTCTTATTTCCTCTTTGACTCGTCTTGTGCTCCACTTTCAAATACTATGAGGAGATGTCCACATGGGTTTTTAAGTACGCTTTAAATTCCCACTTTAAATCTCTCTGCACAGCATCCTCCTGTAAATAATCCATACAGTATCACTCCTTGAAATATATCAATTTCCAGGCTACTCCTGCAGTTCCCATGGCATTTCCCTGCTGGATAGTCACTGTTTTGCTGACAGTGGGCTTTACACTTTTCAAACTTTCATCAGGTAATTGAGGCCAGTTACAACACTGTCTGAAACTCTGGAGAAGGGGGTTCTTCCTTCTAAGAGATGAGAACTATGAATTTAATAATGTTTTCCTTATTACTTGTTTCAACCTCTTACTAGCATTGCACTTGCCCTGGTTGCACGTGGAGATCCCTACCACACTCATCAGACTCTTCTCAAAGCTACCTCACAGTCAACTTTGCACATAGTTGTGCAGAGCCAAGTACTGATTCAGCAGAACTTGTCCATTTCGCACTGCCCCCAATGGAGCAAAATCAGAGCTCCCATACGGGTATCATTTCTGCAGAGCACAAATACATGTGTAATTAGTGAAGTCTGTGAATTTAGATCCTAAAAATAATTCTGTCAAAGACATAACCTTGTTCGAGCACCTTTGGGAAAAGTTGAAAACTTTGCTACTTCTACTTCCCCTTTTGTGCTATCAGCTCCCTATCACAATGAGGATATTTTTTTTTTTTTCACAGTAGAAAATGATAGTTTAATATTATTTCTTCTGTCTTTACTATACCCTCTTTCCCTACTCAGACCTCACTGTTTCTGACATAGAGGTCTAAGAATCAGCAGTTCTAGTTATCTTCCTCCTCATTTTCTAATGGGTTGTTGAACCCGTTTCAGCTTTCTTAGTTGCCAATCCACTTCGGCTATGGAACAGACCTTGTGATCCATAATGGAGACTATAGACTTAAAATAATAATAGACAAGTTGTTGTCCAGATGCTATCCACACTGCCACAATTGTGCTACACTTCTAGCACTTGGATAACCTGTATAGGGCGTTATTTTTCATGTTGTTAATAATGTTTTATGGCATTTTGACTTTAGTGAAGTGTGGTGGACCTGAGTACTGTCAAGAATTAACTTCATACCGTAACTCCTGACTATTTCATAAAAGCGATTTTTCTTTAACAAGTTCGATCAGCAAAATTATGAGTGTGGACAGAGTCAAAGATTTTTGTTTAAACATGTATTGATCTATCTGTGGTTGAGCAAGTAGTTCCATGGAAATATGTAACATACAAAAAATCACATCCAGAGAGAAGCATTCTCTGGTTTTTTGTGGCAATAGCTTAGACCTTCAACAGAACCACTAATGAGCATGTGAACTCAGTGGTACACTTCTTGGTTGACTGATCTTAACTTTTGTAAGTAGTCTTAAATGCATATTTTTTTCTTAATTAAGCTCCGGACAGATGCATTTGTTCAGCAAGGTGCTTCAGGATGCTGTCATGTGCAGCTTCTAGGACAATTAGATGATCATCTTTCAGGAGATCACTGTCAGACCATTCTGCTTTACAGCTCATCACCATTATTTCTCATTAAGAGCCTAGTCTGCACAGAGAACAAGGAAGATTTTTGCATATCACTGTTTTCCAAACAGTTCCCTGGCAAGAGGATTCCAAGTTGTTCATTACAACAGCTAAATGACGATGTGATCTAAAACTACTGTCACACCAAAAAAACCCTCAGAATCAGACATAACAGTCATGTTTTTACATAAAATGTGAAAAGCATTAGAAAATGTGTATTTATAGCTTTAAGTCACAGATATTTATATACCAAATGTAGAAGTTGCAAGCACTTTAATTCAAGTGTTGGATCTTTACCAATTTGTTAATCCTATGAAGTTTAGAGATCACTAAATTCCAAAAGTCTTTTTATCAAAAGCAGCAAAATGGTGAAATAGTTTGCTGAGCCACACAAGGAAAGGAATAAGAATCTACTGAAAATTCTGTACACCTGATATGAAACAAACAAACAAAAAAACCCCAAACAAAACAACAACACCAACACCCCACCCCACCCCCACCCCAAATCTCTTTGAGTTCTATTTCTAAAATAAGTGACATCATTTGAATGTGCTACTTTCAGGCTATTAAAATACTAAATAAGCCATATCATAGTTTTCATGTTGCTACTCTGTTTAATAGATACAATAACAAAATCTTTTGTATGGCAGGAAAAGGCACTGAATTCCTTACTCTACATAACAGAATTCTGGTAGTTTGTGCTTGCAAAAGTAAAACTTGTCCTTGTAACAGTAAAACTGGACACATGCGAAGACTTAAAATAAATAAATTCGTGCCTCCTCTCTGAAGCACTTAACACAGCAAATCAGGAGTCTGTCTGGGTTTGTATGTCACAAAACAAATGTCCAGACTGAGACTGAAGAGGCTAATCTGCACCTTCTAGTGACCCAGACTAGTTGAAACATTGGCAGCTACAAATTACTAAAATGACCTGGAATGCTTCTCCCCTAGTCAAGACCTTTATCGCTCTACTAACATTTTAGGGAAAATAATACAAAATTTCAATAAAACTGAGAAAACTTTACAGTATCAGGACATATAGGAGCCTCCATAGACTGCAAGCAATGACTTCTCCCAGCAGCCAGTACAACCATGAGCAGCCATATAAGGTGTAAAGCAGGCCCATAACATCTGTGATGTCTCCTCTGACCTCTTTTGCCACCCCATCTCAAACTCTGTACTCCTGGAGTGTGCGTCTGTGCCCTCCATGCAGTCTCTGTGCTCCACTTCCCCTCTGTGGGAGGACTGTGCTGCTCCCAATTTCCTGCAGCCATGTAGTGGGGTTGTACAGATTAGCCTGGAGCATATTCCAAAAATAAAGGCAGTCAAAATAATCTGCTGTGGCAAGTATGCATGTGTATGATACACATTTACTGCAAGCCTAGTGATTTAATAGGGTTGAATGTCATCAGTCCATGAGACTTGATGAGATCCACCCACGGGTCCTGAGGGAACTGGCAGATGAAGTTGCCAAACCACTGTCCATCATATTTGAAAGGTCATGGCAGACTGGTGAAGTTCCTGCTGACTGGAGAAGGGCAAACATAACACCCATCTTCAAGAAGGGAAAAAAGGATGACCCTGGAAACTACAGACCAGTCAGCCTCACCTCTGTGCCTGGCAAGATCATGAAGCAGATCCTGCTGAAAGTTCTGCCAAGGCAAAGGAAAACAAAGCAGAGGTGATTGGTGGGAACCAGCAATGGCTTCACCAAGGACAGATCTTGCCTGACAAATTTAGTGGCTTTTTATGATGAAGTCACAGCAACAGTGGACAAGGGAAGGGCAACTGATGTCATCTACCTGGACCTGAGTAAGGCATTTGACTCTGTCCCACATGACATCCTGGTCACCAAACTGGAAAAGCATGGACTTGATGGATGGACCACTCGCTGGATAAGGAATTGGCTGGATGGTCGAACCCAGAGAGTGGCGATCAACGGCACAATGTCCACCTGGAGACCAGTGACAAGTGGTGTCCCTCAGGGGTCAGTGCTGGGACCAGTGCTGTTTAACATCTTTGTCAGTGACATGGACAGAGGAATGGAGTGCACCCTCAGCAAGTTTGCAGATGACACCAAGCTGTGTGGCACAGTCGACTTGCTAGAGGGCAGGGATGCCATCCAGAGGGACCTGGACAGGCTGGAGAGTTGGGCCCAGGCCAACCTCATGAAATTCAATAAGGCCAAGTGTAAGGTCCTGCACCTGGGTAGGCACAATCCCAAGCACAAATACAGGCTGGGTGGTGAATGGCTGGAGAGCAGCCCTGAGGAAAGGGACCTTGGAGTCTGGGTTGATGAAAAGCTCAACATGAGTCTGCAGTGTGCACATGCAGCCCAGACAGCCAACCGAGTCCTAGGCTGCATCAAGAGAAGCGTGGCCAGCAGGGCAAGGGAGGTGATTCTGCCCCTTTACTCTGCTCTCGTCAGACCCCACCTGGAGTACTGTGTGCAGTTCTGGAACCCTCAGCACAGGAAGGACATGGAAGTGTCGGAGCGGGTCCAGAGGAGGGCCACAAAGATGATCAGAGGGCTGGAGCAGCTCTCCTATAAGGACAGGCTGAGAGAGTTGGGGCTCTTCAGCCTGGAGAAGAGAAGGCTTTGAGGGGACCTGATAGTAACCTTCCAGTATCTAAAGAGGGCCTACAGGAAGGCTGGGGAGGGACTATTTACAAGGTATTGCAACGACAGGACAAGAGGCAATGGGTTTAAACTGGCAGAGGAGAGATTTAGAGTGGATATTAGGAGGAAGTTCTTTACAGTGAGGGTGGTGAGGCACTGGAACAGGTTGCCCAGGGAGGTTGTGGCTGCTCCCTCCCTGGATGTGTTCAAGGCCAGGTCAGACGAGGCCTTGAGTAACCTGTACTAGTGGGAGGTGTCCCTGCCTATGGCAGGGGGTTGGAACTAGATGATCCTTGAGATCCCTTCTAACCTTACCATTCTATGATTCTATGAATTCTGATCAACAGAGAGAAGATTGATCACAGTAATGAAAAGATGGGTAGAGTGAATCTGTCTCAATGGCAAACTGGCTTGAGGAAGAAAGTGATACAGTTCAGTGTACACTATGAAGGAATCATACCGGACCCTGGGCTTATTCACTATACTAAGTGAGCAGTACTGAAAGAAAATTGGATAGGTACGCATCTAGTGCTTTGCTGTGATACTTTATTCCTTTTTCAGTATTAGGCATGAAATGAAGTGTTCAGAATAGTGTGATCATAAAAGCAGATTTACAAACAGAGAAAAGAATTCCCAGCCCAGTAGTAAATGTTGTACCATCTAATGTAGCATTATCACAAAGCGATTTTCATGGCTCGATTCAAAATGTATGCTGTCAGTAGCCCCGTTTTCAGAAGCACTGAACCTGACAGGGAAATCAACTGAGAAAGAATAGACTCCCAATATTGTCGAACTGCAAAGCAACTCTCCAAATGGGACAGCTTGCAGCATACAGATGAAGTGAAGGAAACTACAGGGGATTAGACTCCAGCAAAATACAACATAGGTGCTCATTACTTAAAAGTAAAGCAAGTGGAGAAAGTAAGTTCAAGCAGAGGACTCCAGAGAGTTACCAGGGAGAATAATTAAAAATTTGGAGGAATGCTAATGTGCTGATCTAAGAAAAAAGAGGAAATTTAAAGATTAGGGGAAAAAAAATAGGTCAAGGAGGTACAAAACGCAATGAAACCTGATGACTGCAAATATGCCTTCCTGCCCTCCTGGCAGCCTTAGACATGATAAGGAGAGATTGGCAGAAATCAGCACAACCAACATATCTAAGTGCAACTAGCAGGCACTTTCAATGAAAAACAGTAACTGGAAAATGTCCTCTTCAAAACTATTTTTTTCAAAGGTTGTGAGTTTTTTTCTGGGTTTTTTGGGTTGTTTTTTTTTTGGTGGTGGTAGTGGTGTTTGTTGGTTTTCTTTGTTTCAGTGTGGCCATTCTGGTATCTCTACATTGCTGCACTTCAGTTTTGATTTGCTGCTTTGACAGTGTAACAGGACTTTATTTAAACCTGGAAATTCATCATACAAAGAATGTGCAATTTTTAAACTTAGGAGGAAAAATCAGTAAGAAATCCATGCATGATATCAGGAAGTGTGGAATGTCAATTAACAAAAGGGAAATCAAGGTGTTCTTCAGAAGTTGTAAACACGGCTTTATGTTGTTCTGTTTTATTTTTACCATGTTAAATAGGACTTTACACATGGTCCATATTTTTCACTTCAAATCTTGAAGCCTCTAGAAGCAGTAAATGACAACTTCCCTAAAGTTCGTTATCTGATTAAAGAAACTGAGGCATGTAACAGTACCGAGGTTAAAAGATAGGGAGGATTAAAGGATGAGTGTTGCTAACTAAGGAACCAGTCCTGCAAGCAATTACATACATGGTTAAATTTAAGCACTACATTAATAGGTCTGCTCACATGCTTAAGTTAAGCACAGGTGTTTGTGAACTGGAGCCTGAAGACCACATCTTGGGAGATGTTGAGAACACACTATTCATTAAAGGCAGCAGGACTGCCCTGATTCCAATGGGAGCAGAGGATATTGTACACTTTCCAGATTTCAGGACAGGGTAGCACAAGATAATTGGCAAGAGGCTGTTGATGGAGGTTTCCCAATAAGGCTTCCTAAGTAAATAATAGATGACCTTTCCTTTTTTTCACAAGCATTCAGAAGAAAGCCTCTGTTGATAAGCAACAATTTTTAATAAGCTTCAAAAGATCCACATTGAAATTAAGACTTTTTTTTTTTTTTTTTTTTTTTTTTTTTTCTTTAAGGAAAAAAANAGGCAACAATACAGGGGGAAAGAAAAAAAAATAAAAAAAAAAAACATAAGTCAAGAAGGATCCATTTCACTGTGATTGGGTTGGAGTAAGGTATAGTCCCTGCAAGAAGGGAGTTTTAACAAGGTGCAGTTTTACTTGCCAAGCTGCATATCATGCAGCTACTATATTCACACATCTGGGCTCATGCCAAAGTCACAGTACAGCCTTATAAAACCATAAAACCAAAACCTTGTAGCCAAAGCACATGTGTCAAGTGAGTCATTCTGTGTACACATTTGATCCAAACCATCAATGCTTAAATTAGTGAATTCATACATCCCTTGGATCTGCTTAGAGACATTAACAACTACTTTTCAAATAGAAGAGCAGTGAACCTACTCTATTTATATGTAAAAAAAAATTGAGACATGTTGTTATGAATGACGCAAAATTAATAATAGATATTCATTTTGATATCTAGGTGAAGATTGTTAATAACTATGAAAATTGTTTATTAGCATTAAATCTTGCCAGAAGACTTATTTACAAGGTTCCAAATGCATGGTTTGGAAATTTATAGACTCAGGGAAGAGGCCAAACTAGAACACTTTAAGAGGTAACTAGCAAACGCAAACATTGTACTGGAAGAGAAGGTTCTTGCCGTTATATACCACTTGCAGTTAATTATCCCACTTATCCACTAGATGGACTCAAGGAGCTCCTTTCTGCTTATGGCAGAAGGCAATCAGTAATTACAAGAGGCTTTAAGTATTTACTCACAAAATAGTATCGGACAGTACCCAAAGCACATGAAGGGGTTGCTGTTGGTGGTCTCAAAGCCATTAGAAACTTTGGAGTTTTCGCAGGCTCTTTTCTCAGGCAGATGGGAGTCTGGCACAGTCTCTGACCTGGTTCCTCTTGATTCCTGATTCAGCAGAAGCCTTGCAGAGGGGCAGGCAGGATGCAATGCCATGTGCAGTCTTGGCACAATGTCATGCTGGCTCTGCAGGCCGATTGCATGCAGGCATTTAGAACCTGTTCCTGGTAAACTTGAAGAAGTGGAGTTTCCAGGGAATTCAGGATGCAATGAGGCAGTAGCAGCATACCATGGTACCTGCTCATTCCTTTTTATTAATGCAACTTGAGACTAATGGGCCTTTGGACATATATTAGCCAATCAGGATGGCACTTTGCTAAACTTGACCACATGAGGTGAAGCCAGGGCTTTTGCTTTCCTTTCCCATGGTTGCTTCCCCCAGCACTGTAGGAGGGGGAGCAGAGGAACATACCTGGACAAACCAAAGTCCTTAGACTCAGTGACTCCAGGTTCTTTGTCCTTTTTTTCTGTGGTTGCTTCTCCTCATAGCAGAAGGGGGAAGAGCAGAAAAATATGTCTGGGCAAGCCTGCTTAGGCCTACCACGACACATGTTCTGTATTATTCCTTTTCCCCCTGATAAAGGTAAATTTAATTTTATTTCAGCGTCCCTTGTCTCTCCTGTAGTGATGATCTATTCTGATTTAGGAAAACCACAGAATCACTGATAAAGTAGGATTTCTTTAGTTTGCAAGTTTAATTTTTAGAAGCACAACCATCTGTCAGAAATGAAAGAACTTCTCTTCTCTTTCCCTTTCCCTATCCCTTTCCCTTTCCCTCTCCCTTTCCCTTTCCCTTTCCATTTCCCTCTCCTCATGTTTGCAAAAAGGGCCAAAAGGAAGATGCTTTTGTTGTCATCATTCCTTATGTCATTTACGGTTGTTCTGTACCACTTCCACAGAAAGAAATAGCTGTTGACACTGATTGAGAGATTAGGATTAAACTGTCAGCATCATAACTACCAGCTGAAGACAGTAAAATGGTGAAAAGTGGGAAGATGGTCTTTCCTTAGGCAGATTATATCTCAATGTCCTATAGTTTTCTCATCTGGAATGCATTAAAATTACATTATGGGTTGGTTTTGTTTGTGGGGTTTTTTTAACTAAGAACTTTTGCAAATTCAGCCCTGGTGTTTTCTCAGATGTTGTCATAACCAGTGGGGATCCATTAGTAGTGACAATTGTGGCAACTTAAAAGGAGAGGGTTAAAGAAGCATGGAGGAGTGGAGGGATTGACTTGATTGATTGAGCTATTAGAAAAGATATCTTTTGGCACTGAAATTCTTGGTTTCTGTTGACTTCACTAAGGCAGTTTCTGGAGAGACAGTAGGAGTTACAACAGGGGATGGTCCTGTCTTTCATATTGTTGTTCCACTCTGGGGTGTGAATTCTGGAGCAGACCAAATGGGAGAGTTTAGATGTCAGCAGCAAAATGAGGCTGCTTGGTGTTAAATTCTTCCATGCTACAAAGGTCTGCCATTTCACAGCGACACCATTTTCCTCACATTAAGTAAACTTTCCATACCTCCATAGAAGTAAATAGACTCTGCCAAAGAAATCCTTCCTCCAGAAGGTGAGATTCTCCTGCATTCCTCCACAGCTCTCACACTATAAGGTAATGCTGGAAACTACTTCTTTTCTGTCATTTTTGAGAAAGTATCCATTAGTGAGTCCCAAATTCTCCCCATCATGTTCTTTTGCCCCACTTATTCCCATGCACATTTTGGGGGGGAAAAAAAAACAAAAAACAAACAAAGAAAGGAGCAGTTTTCTTAAAAAGTAGAATTCACATAAAATATTTTCAGCAATACATTTTCTGAATGATAAGCCTTATGTCGTTAATGCAGATGCCCGTGTCAGTATAAGAAGGACCAGTCTACATTCTTTTCTTCATCTTGTCATGGTTCTTTTTTCTTCCCCTAATATCATACTAGTATAATACTTTTCCACAATTTTGAGTTACATTTGAAAGATACTGCCACAAATCTAGTGCCCCTGAACACCAGAAAGGATAGTTTTCATAGAGAGTTGGCAGTTTACCTGCCATTCTCTGCATCATTATCTGTACATCTGTCTCATAACATTTAGCCTTAAACTAGTCTCTTAAAGCCTGTGCTTGGTATGCAGATTTTGCGACATGGTCAGAAACAGTATCTCAAATTTGATTCTTATGCACCTGAGAGGCCATCACTGGTTCCTTTCTCTTTGTTGTTTACTTTATTTAGACACCTCAGAGTAGGTAGGTCTATCCCAGAAACTGAGTACCTGTGCAGTGATGTGTGCCAGACTCACCAGCCTTGACTAAAGCAAGCTGCTAGCACCAGCTTTAGTGTAGAGGAGAATTTGGCCTTTGCACTGCCCTGGAGTCACTTCTCAGAATTTCCAATGACAGTATCTTCTAAAGGCCCTAATTCTTCTTAAGCCTTGTGTAATTCAACATCAAAGTTCATATCCAACTGTGCTCACTATTGCTTTTTTCCGTCTTCAGATCCAAATCTGTCGCTAACTGCATTTTCAACTTTTTCAAGTTCCTGGGTCTTTTGAAGTGTCATTATGCCTGCGTTCCCCACAGCCTATTCCCCAACCTGCTTTGCACTGTTATCGAGGACTGAGGATCCTTTGTCCCAGATCCTCAAAGGAATACTTCAGTTCTTTCTTTATCCATTTCTGAGACAGCTCTGTCCCTTGGCCTACGCACTTCTTAATTTACTCTTAACATTCAATGCATTTTTCTATGGGCACTTAAAATTCACTTTTAACTTTCCTCGTTTCAATCAATGTTCAGACAGGGACATTTGCATGTATCTTGAATTGTCATTTTATTAAAACTCTTTGCTCTTGTACCATTTCAATTACCATTTTGTACAATAGCATTTGCACTTGCATGGTGCCTTCACCCATAAAAGACAAAAGCTTTTATTCTTTGTTAACAGATGAATAAAATTGAATCAGAGAGATTGGAAAGGTATTTTTGCAGGTCAATAAAACTATATGGTCTCAAAATTGTGAGCTTAATTGCATTGGAGGAAAACGCTGTAAGCGCGATGGATTGACGCATAAATCAAAACCATATAAATCACAACTCTGAATCATGGAACCTTAATATGAATAATTACTATTAATCTTGGTTTGCATTTCCACTTTTCATTCTTATTCTAAAAATGTTGCTCTTACAAATGTGGATAATCATTCAAAATGCAACTGCACAGAGCCATTACTCTAGATGGTTACTTCTTACCAAATTCTGTTCATATATGCGTTTAAGCAATACACTTAACATATATTTATAAAAAACCTATGGAAGATACCTCAACACGCATTAAAAAGTAGTTCACTACATCTTCAATTTTATTACACAAAATTATCTTCTTTATCTGTTTCAAGCTAAATGTACAATTACAATGCAAATGCAAAAGATGTACACATTGCTATTTGTAACATAAAACATGTTATTAGTAAAAAACATTTTTTCTTACATATTCAATAGCATCATTTATTAAAACATATATTAGCACTATAATAGTATTAACTACAGTTAGTGAATTGAAGGCTTGTTTCTCATCACTATAAGCCAGATATTAGGACTCCAAATCTGTAGTAGAGGCATAATGAGATTTTCAAAACTGCACTGGTAATCAGGTACCTGCTTCCAAATAAATCAATGGATACAAGGTGACCTGTATGTAGTCTCAACAATCCCTAGAGGCACCTGTTTGCAAACGTTCTCAAAAATCTGTGCTGGGGACCTTTGAATTTCCTAAATTAGTTCAGTTCATTCTCACTTGTGTCTATTGATGGATTTTGAAATGCCAAAATGGGCTGTTCTTTTCAAATCAAAATTGATCTCATTACTCTGAATGACTTATTTGGAAAAGAAGTACATATTCTCTCTATTCTTTCTGAACTGCAGCACAAAGTCACTTAGCCAAAAGCTTTCCTGCAGTCCCCAAAATACTTCTTCCTGCAAAAGTCAGCAGAATCTACTCTGTTATAAAGACTGAAATACAGGAAATACATTTAGTCAGTAGCAAATCATATATGTTGTTTAAAAAATGGTTAAGATAAAAATAAAAAAATATTTTAATGATTATGCATATAATTTAAAATGCAAGATTAAGTCATTCTTGTGTACTTATTAAATATGGTTTATTTCAGCGTAACCACATACTTGTTCTCCTCATAATTTTACATTATTACATTTTAAATAGTTTTAAAAGGAAAAATAATCCTTAAAAAAATATTTTGTGTGAGTTCTTTCAAAAAACATTTTTCTAACATGTTATTCCTTGAGCTAGCAGCGGACCTCAGGGAACTTTTCAGATTTTCTCATCTCTGAACCCTGGTTTCTGTATACAGTTGCCAAAACCCTCTCAAAGTCCCTGCCGGCAGCCCTCTCAGTGCCTCAGCCCTTTTCCATTCAGCTGGCTCTGCTATTGCTTATCCTCCTTGTGGGCTTTTATTAGAAAACTGTGAGCAAGTTTTTGAGAGTCCTAGATCTTTCCCCAACTAACACAACTAAAATATGTGAGAAGAGTCAGAAACATTAAAGTGTTGCCTGGTGGGGAGAGGCAGAGGCCTGCCTGGGCATGAGAGACAGATGTGACTATGGTATCCAGACTGTTTCAGTCTTCTGTGACTGCTGACCTGGACGGCTAGGTGGCCATAGCAGTGCAGATTTGATGTATGCCTCTGACCAGCCATGCCCTAGGCAGGCCATGCCCATTTGGCCCATTACTGCCTTCTCATTTTTGTTCAGTATTTGCGCAATAATGTTTCAAACACTTAAGTTTTGCTGAAGGCTCACGTACAAGAGAACAGTGGCGTAATTAACGCATTATTTGGTAGAAGAATCTGTAGCCCTGCTGCACTTGCCCCACACCGCTTTAAGTCATAGCTTGCGCAGGCAAACACTGCCCCATACTCTGGTCAGATCTGCAGCGGGCCGGGATCGGGGCTGGAGCGGGACCCCGGGCGGAAGGAGACCGGCAATAGAGGGCCCGAGAGGGTTGACACCGCCGGTGAGGCTCTGCCCCCGGGCTTCGCGTTTCAGGGCCTCGCCACGCCGCCTGCTGCCCTCTTGTGGGGAGGGTTGCGCGCTGCATGCCGCCTGCCTGGCGAAGGGAGAGGGCGGATGCGGCTGACGCTGGATCCGCACCTCTCCGCATCCCCTTAGAGTCCCAGGGTTGTAACCACGGGGTTTATACTGGGGCATTCCGTGCCCTCCTGCCCCGTGCTCGTCGTGGCGTTAATCGGAGCTACTGTGCTGAGCCCCCCTGTGCTCTTTTAACGGAGCAATAAGGGGGAAATCATCTCTCATGACCACAACTGTTTGTACATTCATCGTTGGAGACACATGTCAAGGCCCTACAGGGCATTTCTTTGCCAGAGACCATGAAACAGGCCTTCGTGCTAAAGGACATGGGACACAGCAATGCTGAATTTAGCTGCCCTCAGAAAAATCCTCAGAAGCTGTTCAGAGAGGATACTTTACCATAAACAGACGTGGGTCAAAAGCTCTGCTTGACCTTTCATAATGCACACACGAGAAAAAAACTTCCTACCAAAAGTGAAAACTGCCCTGCTGTGTACAAAGAAAAGTGGATGTTTCAGTTTGACATAATAAGAATTATTATTTCAACTCCAACTGGTAATTTTAAATAATTGCCATTTTATTTTAAAGAATGACATTTCAAGAGCTTTAAGAAAATTTCTAAGATAAACTACTCATTGATTGTCTTTTTTTACTTTATACTTTCTGCTTCTATTTACTTGCAGCCTATTGCAAATGTGGGCACTTTGTTTTGTTTCAGGTTTTCATTTTGACAGATCTTCATACAAATCACTGTATCCGTTATTTATACAGCTCTGTCAAAGCACTAAGTGATATTCACTGCTCACTACTTAAGGACAAATTGAGGCCCTAATCCTGTAAAGGCCTATCTATTTTTATGGGTAGAACTGCTTACTGAGCATAAAGTTAATCACATTGAGCTTGTAAAGCATTAGAGGTCCTAGAATGGAAAACATTAAGAGATGTGGAAAGCAACATTTTGACTTTCAAACACTTCTCCCATTCTCTGCAATTTCCTGCTGAATAATAGAGTTGTATTAAGAAGAGAGTGGTCAACAGGTCAAGAGAGGTTCTCTTCCCCCTCTGCTCTGCTCTGATGAGACTTCGTCTTGAGTATTGTATACTGTTCTGGGCTCCCCAATTCAGGAAACTGAAGACATTCCGACAAAGGGTCATGAAGGTGATTAAGGAAATGGAGCATCTCCCTCATAAGGAGAGGCTGAAAGGTCTGGGGCTCTTTAGCCTGGAGAGGGCTGAGAGGAGATTTTAGCAATGCATAAAAATGCATAAAAAGTGGCATTTGTGAGGATGGGGTTGTGCTCTTCTCAGTGGTGGCCAGTGATAGGGCAAGGGGCAATGGGTACAAACTAGAACACAGGTTTCACTTGAGTTTGGGGAGAAGCTTTATTTTGATGTTATCACAGCACTGGATCAGGCTGCCCAGAGAGGTTATAGAGTCTTCTTCTCTGGAGACTTTCAAAACCCACCTGGACATGTTCCTGTGCAACCTGTTCTAGGCTTACCTCAGTTAGAGGGTTGGGGCTTTGGACTAGATAATCTCAGTAGATCACTTCTAACCCATTCTATGATTCCAAATGGAACAGAAAAAAAAATATTTTAGTTAGAATCTCAGTTCTGTGTATTTCATTTCATCCCATGCAGAGACAATTTTACTGATGTTAGTTTTACTTCGGTTTAAAATATTGTTTGCCCACTCAATTCAACATTCAAATATTCAATTCCAGTCCTTTTAAAATATCACATAAAAAAATTACTAAGAGTTGTGCAGATGTAGAAAATTATTGCTTACTTTATTTCAAAGGGTGTTCTGAGTAAAACTTCAATGCAGCTGGAATAATCCTCTGGTTTGTTCTCCTTTCTCTCCTCTCTCTTCTCTTCAGAGTACAGACCTCAGAGTTACTAACCAAACCCTTTTCTTTGCATTTTCTCCCACCCAAAGTGCCTATCAGCATGCCTCTGCTAGGTATTCCACCCCACCCTTGCACTTAGGATGGATGATACCTGATAGGTACAGGTTGTTAGAAAACCAGAACAGTTGTTAACAAAATGTGTTATTCCCATGATGAGCAAGACAGAAATAGAAGTTAAGAGAAAAAGCTTTCCTAGAACTGGGAAGACTGAGAGTAATTGAAAGCAGTTAGTACAACCAGCTGTAAATCCATGCCTCTGTGGTGCAAAACCATCTGGACTTTGGCATGGACAGTACCAGGTGGGCTCTGCAGTGCCAGAGTATCACTCGTGTACAACTAATGCTGCAAGGACACTGTAGAACACTTCAGGACAGTACTCTTGGATTTTATCCTTAGGGTAAGAGTCCAAGTTTAAACACATACTGGAGCTGCTAATTGTTGTTTATCTTCTAGGGTGTTCAAAGGTTACATTGGGCTCTGGCAACATAGGTCCTCAGTTCACATGGCTCTGAAGACTTGTCTTTGCCAGTCTGCAAGACTCTGCTGCTTTGCCAGTCTAGCCTGACTGGTAGAGGCCCTCATATAGATTCAAGGCATGCTGAGAGAAGGAATTTTTGGTTGTTATAGCTGCACCACATTCATGACTGACTTAAGCAAAAGCAGCATTTTTCTGCTGACATACGTACAGATGAGGTCTGAGAGTATAGCCAAGTGTGGATTTATTTATGTAATTATCTGTCATGATTGTTCCAGAAATCTTGAAAATCTGAACCCAAAGGGCCCTACAATTATAAAACAATTTTTAAAAAAATATACATTAAAAAAAAAAAAAAAACCAAACCAACTCTCATCATTTGCAGTAATGTAGAAGCACAGTCATCATTTACATTTTCTTGCAATGGGAAACACTGCTGTTTGCTTAGCGAGAGCCCTTCCCTTGTGCCCTGAAACCATTGTATTTAGCGTAGTCGTATATTGACACAAGCCTCTATTCTTTGGGCAAAAAGCATATAAGGATAGCTTAAAGTTTCAAGCACTTTTCTGTTATTTTCTTTTTCTTTTTTTTTCTTTTCTGTGTTATTCCTGGTACTTGCAAAAAAAATAAGAGTATCGGTACCTAATTTCCTAAGTACCCTTAGTGCTGTTTTATCAAGCAACAAATGTATGTATTTTTCCCATTAAAAATTGATGGTCTAGAAAATAGCATGGTATTGACAGAAAAACACAGAAGAAAAATCACTGTATAAATCCACAAAACATAATCAGAAGCAACAATCTTAATAAAAGTTATCTCGAGATTAAGAGGTTTTTAGCAAATAAATATAGAAACAAAGAGGAAATATAGCCATTCGTGTCAGCCATTTATATAAGTAAATATGTTGTTTAATTTATTAATGAAGATCAGAATCCTGTTTATTAAACAGAGCTTCTGTATCTTTTGTCTGTAGCTGAATGTGTTTAACAGTTAGAAACTTAATACATGAAAGATTAAAATAGCATTATTGACTAGTGTGTCACAGCAGGGTGACTAAGTTGTTACCATTAAAGCTGTCATTATCATGTCACCTAAATACCTAAATTCAGACACTGAGATAAAGGTATACATTAAATATTTTAACATCAACCAATTAAAATAAAGGTAGCAATTAATAATTTTGTGCATAGATATTCTGCTGCTATACATCAGTCTTCTAATTCAGTATGTTTCAAACTTCCTATTCATGGATTTGGAATAATTTATACCTGTTTGCCACTGATGCAAACACATCTTTAAGCAAGTTAACGCTATTACTGTGTTGTGTGCCCACTTCACTCTAATCTAGACAGATTGAACAACATATTGCTGGTAAAGCATTCAGAGCCGTCTGTATGTTAGACTACATAAAAAATATTTAAGACCAGCATTGTTTGTCTAGGATAGTAACCTTTCTGGATGAAAGAGATCTTTTCCTTTTTACACATTGTGTTGGCAATAAGCAGTTCAGCCACTTTAAAGAAAGATTGAAATGCCATTTTAAGAAATAGCTACAAAATATAAACAATTGCAGCAGCGAAGTAATTATGCATAACTGGTACTACAAATAGATCAACTTCTCCCTTGCGGTTCTGTATTCATAACTTTGTCTTCCATCTTTCATAAAGAAATATTGCACATGGAGGACTCTTTACAAGGGAAAACGTTGTCATGATGATAATTCCTTTATGGTACTTTAGTGTAATTTATATAAAGATACCTGAGTGATGTGTCAGGTGCATGCATATGCATCTAATAGTGGGTATCTGTATATTCCAGTTTGTGAATCTGTATGAGTCCATACAACACGTGGTGTATTATACTATCTAGTTACCTGTTCAAATTACTACAGCTTACAGGGAGTGGACAACAGTAAATGCTATCATTTAACAACGTTATGCATAAGTTCCAAGCACAAAAATAACCAACCAAACAAAAAACCACCACCCAAAACTACTGTTAGTGTGTCTGCTGTACCACAAGGGACCAAAGCCGTTAATACTGATGTTAGATGGTGTGCCAATGCCATAGGCATATTAGAGGAAAACTAGCCAACAGCTTTCAAAACTTTTGAATTTTTGAAAACTTTCCATTTTTTCATAGACCACTGTGCCTCCGTATCATAAGTCTTTACTAACACATAAGAGTTATAAATTAATGAACATGTGATGTGCTGAAGTAATTCACACAAACTTAGGAGCGTGTTGTTGTGTTTTTGTACTTGGAGCTCCATCTACTGGGAAGTCGGAATAAACGAAGTTAACACTGGAAAGTATTGTAGCGAGAATAGCTATTAAGTGCCAACAAAAAAAAAACCAAAACCAACAACCAAAACCCATGACTTTCCTCATAATTAAATTTCATACCATTATCGAATATAAAAGGGAAAGTGGAGCATTGGAGTGAAATTAAAATCTCGTAGGCTTTAAAAATAATATTATCCACAAATAGGTATCATTAAATAATGTAACCATGTGTATCTCATATGAAATCTTTACACACACAGTTTTTAAAGTATTTTTAGTAATGTTATGGTAGCCATACATTGGAAAAAAAAAGTGTTGCACATTAAATTATGATGAAAGCTTTATTCTTGAGTGATCTGTTTACTACAAATGGGGAAATACTAATCCAATGTTATGATGTAAAAATCTCTGGGCTTTCATGATTCAGAGTTAAAATGCAGGAATTCAATGCAAGTCATAAAATAGCAACAAGCATAGAATAAACCCTTTTCAATATGCCTGTAATTCATGAGAGTAATTACACAGACCTTACCCACAAGTTAGTGTGCCATCTACATCCCCTTTTGGTTGTTTTTCTAAGAAGGTGGCAGGAGATTGATTGTACTAAACATTCATTAATTTATGCTCAGTTTATGTAAGGTATCTATTGCATGAAAGAACTCAAAAGTTCAGATGAAGAGAGAAAGCGGTATAGAAATTGATTTGCAAGACCACTAAAAAATTATGTGTGACATGGTAACAAACAGAAGGAGATAAAGAAAATAGGAGTTATTCTATTTTATAGTTACTGAGTTGGCCACATACATTTTCCTACTGTTTCCTGCAAAATCATACCTAGACACTGTTTTGACTCATGCAAGTCAACTTTTCTAAAAGCAGCTTTTGTGCCTCAGTAGTAGTTGACTAATTAGATCTTGCTGTCTCTCAATAGCTGTAGTTATAGAATCATAGAATTTTAGAATGGTAAGGTTGGAAGGGACCTCCTTGCAACCTTCTCTTCTCCAGGCTGAAGAGCCCCAACTCTCTCAGCCTGTCCTCATAGGAGAGCTGCTCCAGCCCTCTGAACATCTCCATGGCTCTCCTCTGGACCCACTCCAACACTTCCATGTCCTTCCTGTGCTGGGGGCTCCAGAACTGCACACAGTAATCCACATGGGGTCTGACAAGAGCAGAGTAAAGTTATAGAATCATAGAATCATAGAATCATAGAATGGTAAGGTTGGAAGGGACCTCGAGAATCATCTAGTTCCAACCCCCTGCCATAGGCAGAGACACCTCGCACTAGTACAGGT
>VWZE01021452.1:0-20909 GCA_013396675.1 Eubucco bourcierii | reverse complement strand
TGTTTGCCATTTGCCTTAGCAGGACTTTCAGCAGGATCTGCTCCATGATCTTGCCAGGCACAGAGGTGAGGCTGACTGGTCTGTAGTTTCCAGGGTTATTCTTTTTACCCTTCTTGAAGATGGGTGTTATGTTTGCCCTCCTCCAGTCAGCAGGAACTTCACCAGTCTGCCATGACTTTTCAAATATGATGGACAGTGGTTTGGCAACTTCATCTGCCAGTTCCCTCAGGACCCATGGGTGGATCTCATCAGGCCCCATGGACTTGTGCACATTCAGGTTTCTTAGGAGCTCATAAACGTGATCTTCTACTATAGTAGGCAGATTTGCCTGCTCCCAGTCCTCACTTTTACCCTCTGCAACTTGGACATTGTGGTTGGAGCCCTTGCTGTTGAAGACTGAGGCAAAGAAGTCATTGAGCACCTCAGCCTTGTCCATGTCCTTTGTCAGCAGGTATTGTTGCCTTTATTATATTATTGTTGCCTTTATTATACTGTTGTTATTGTTGCCTTTAGTAACTCGTGATGTGACTTACTTTAAAACCTTAAAATTTACTATCTTTCTGAAAGGAGTACTGTTCAATTTAACAGAATACAGCAGAGTTAACAGCTACTAGACAGCTTCTGCTGCACTTTTCAACTGTGATGCTACCTTAAATGACTTGAAGCATAGCTCATGATACCATTAATTTAGAATGGATACAACACTGAACTGCCAAATCTAAGTAAAATTCTTTATAGAGTGCTACTTCTTTTTTTTTTTTTTCTTCTGAAAAGAAAACTGGAAATTCTTCTGTGAGTATAATGGGATGAATTGATTCAGGTAAAGAGAGCCACTTGAAACATTTGACAAAATTATAAAAGGATTATACAGATGAAAAGCATTAAAATACCTACTGGAAAAATTCAAATAGATCAAGTAATTTTGGGTTGGCTTCTTGTTTTTTGTTTTTTTAGGTTTTGGGGTTTTGTTTGTTTTCTTATAAACTTCTTTTAAGGATACTTTGAGATATAATTAGCCAGGTTTTATAGAAAAATAATCTATCTTCGAGGAAATTTTGACCAGCCACATACTGAGGACATTGTCTGGACTGATACTGGCTGTACATCTTGGGACACAGAAATCAATGGTCCCTCTATCTGGAGGGCTAGATAAAGGTTAAGTTGTCTTACTGTAACTAAAAATAAAATGTATAGGAAGACATCAGCAAGGGAAGAGTTAGCAAGAGATAGAGAAACACAACGGAAAAGTCTGATAAATAGAAAATGTCATGATAATGAATAGACAGACAGTAGGAGAGAAAAAGGGGAATCTATAAAATGAGAGAAAACAGGGACTGAGAAAAGTTCAAAGAAAATACTAGCTTAACCTCAGCAACCGACTCACACTGGAAGGGCAAAGAATCTCATTTAACATTTCTTAGGTTTCAGAATTCATTGTACTTTGAAAGAATACTTGATAAATTATTTAGACAATTTCAAGTGAGACTGGAAAAATCCCAGCCTGTCAGAAGCTAGGTTAAAAAAGGTTGGTGCTGTATAAATAATTTACTTCTTCGGGGAGATGAAAAAACATACAAATGCTAGTGTCTAAAGTAGAGAAACACTAAACCTGCTGAAGCTTGTGAGTCATAATGGTGAATTTAAGGCAGCACTACTGAGTGTTGTCATTTAAAAGCTAGGGCCATCTAAAGAAGGTCAACATTAAGGACTCTACAATTTGCTACTTTTACACATTCACCTTTTTTAACACCATAAGCATAATCCACTTAAAAAATATTTTGAAAAAATTTAAAAGGTAAAAGCCTCTTATTTTCAGTGACTCTTATAGCAAGTAATTAAAGTAAAACAAGCTTATACTAATGGTGTTGGGTTTCCCCTCAGTTTATTAGTTCTCTTTCTATAAAGCAGACACTGTCCAGCTTCATTATAACAATCCATTGTTCTTAGCAGATAGTTCTCATTCCAGTCATAACTCCTTGACATTTCAGGGGAGCTAAAGAAAGGAGTGGGTTGGTTTGTTTTTGTAAGGAATAATCATTACTCATTATGTTTATTATAGTACCTTTTAAGACTAATCACCATAGTAACAAAGGAAAGGAATTTGTGTGTGTGTGTATATATGTATGTATGTATATGTGTTTGGGTTTGGGTTTTGTTTTGGTTTTGTTTGTTTGTTTGTCTTTCTACTATGGCTTTTATTTCAGTAAGTACAAGTGCAGAATTTGGTTACAGAAAGACTCTTCTACTCTGACATACAAACATTATGTAATATTCAGAGTAGAACCACTTGAGAAACATCAGATGTACTGTGAGCACACTGCCAATATAGCTTTGCCGACTGCTGTGAGGCAACCCAAAGACATGGTTCCATGAAGGGAGTTTTGACCTCTGTTCCTTACTGAATCCTACAGAAAATGAAGTGACTTGGCAGCTTAGGAAGGGTAAGGCCTTAAGTCCTTATTTCTTTCTTCCAACCACTGCAAAAGGACTTGAATAAGTAACTAATCAGCCTATCACCTAATTCTGTGTATGGTCAGTACACTCAGTGGGAAGGATGATGAATGGTGTTCTAGAAGTCTGACTGTCAGGTATCAGGACTCTCTGAGATTTGTGGTTAGCAAGAGAAAATATATATGAGAGATCTAGTAGGTGATCTGCAGAAAGCAGGTTAGCTAGATCAAAATATCTACAAAATATTTGGTGTGTTCCCATATATAAAACTGGAATTCCACTTGTCTGCCTCCTACACAGAGCAGCTAGATCACTAGTCACAGCTAGGATATTTGCATCTCAAAGTCTGTCTTGATACTTGTCAGCAGAATTATTATGTGTTTCCTGTGAGAAGAAGATATATTTAAACTTAATTTTCAAAGTATCACCAGTGAGAGAGACCATGCCAGGGTAGCACACCCTGTAATTTGGCTGCCCTGGGCGGGGAAGCAAAGTCATGGCTTTATTAATTTCTGAGAAACTTCAAAACATATGGTCCACAGCATGACAACATCTACTGCAGACATAACTGTGATGCAGCCTTTTGCACCCCATAACTAGAAATGTAACACTTTCCAACTATCTTCAGTGCCCTCAGCATGTTTTGGTTTTTTTTTTTTTTTCACTAATTTATATAGTTTCATTCTTTAATGCTGATGTGATGGAAATTACTTTGTTTTGACCACTTAGCCCCAACCACCTTTCAGCTCTCAGAAGTTCTAGAGAGAATCGTCTTTCTTACATGTAGGGCTTTAGCCAAGTAGAGTGGCAAATCTCTGCCTTCCTTGGCCTTTTTTTCAGTGATCCCTCTGGATGTTTCAGGGACTTTGGGCTGGAGCAGAAACAATTATTTGTTATCTTAGTTCTTGTCAGCTTTGAGGCCTATGTTCAGCAAAGATAGGTAATTCTCACCCAAATGGGATGTGCCTGAAACACGGGCTTTAACATGATATCTGTATACTCCGTAATAAATCTTTTAACTGCAGGAGCTTATTCAAGAGGTGATAATACAGGAGCTGGTAGCTTTCTCTGTTGCATTTATTATTAATATTTTTTACATAACTAGTGGACAGAACACAGATATCTGTTCCAGGTTGTCTAGAAGTGCTATGGATTGTGGCAGGTATAACCACCCTCAAAAACACAAAGGGCCTGACTGGCACCAGACAAAGGGCTGAGTCTTGATAGAAGCTGATAAAACTCAGCTCAATGCCACCAGATGTTAATTGGCACCTCTGGGCCTAGAAGTTCCCTTGCGTTGCTTGGAGGACTCAGCCCTTCAACAAATTAAGAAATTGACCGCTGGGCACACTCAACAGGGTATAAATGGAGTCCTGCTACAGAGAGAGGGCTTCTCTATGCATCAAGCAACCTGGCAGTCAGTTCCTCTCCCTGTAGACTGGGACCTCATCCAAGGAGTCCTTACACCCCCACTAGATAGTTTAACTGGTTGTGCAGCATTGTTTTCCCAACTGACATCTGACCCTGTAACTTTATTGTGTTGAAAGGAGTGCAGAGCAATCGCAATAAATCCACAGTTCACAGGTGGCTGGCTGTTTTGTGGGCATCTCTGTAACATAGATGAAGAAAATGACCACCCTCAGTTTTAGTAACAGCATATTGATATGGCATGTGACAGCAGCTTGTAAAGTCATATGGAATTTGCAGTGGGGAGTTAAATGCGGAACAAGGAACTTCCCCTGTTAGAGAGATTTCCAAACTGAAGCAACACATTCAGTGAAGAAAATATTGCCTACAATGGAATTCCTCCATTTTCAAAGAATAGGCTAATTTAGTTCAAACTTAATGCAAAATTCACATTCTGGACACTTGATTTTTTTTTTTTTTTTGTAAGCAAACTTCAGAAAAATCAAGCAATTTCCTAATATTTGTTTATTATTTCCCTTCCAAATGGGGCTTTATATTCTGTTTGCCAAGGGGTTTATCAAGGCTTTATGTATTTATTTACTACTTTTTCTCGGATTTGCCAATTATAGCATAACAAACACAGAAAGGTAAATAGTACTAAACAACTGAAATAAAAGCTGAACGAAAAAAATTGGAAGATTAGTTTGCTTGTTAAATTTAATGTCATTCTTTCAGAATTAGGTGCCTTACCAATATTTCTGCTCTTCACATTTCCTTGCATCAGCTACTGGATTGGAAATAAATCACTAGTAGCTAAATATCACCAAAGATTAAAAAAATCTATTTTGGTACAGCTTTGTCTCATAGTAATAGTCACTATATGGCAAAACTCTTTAAGAACCTCAGCCTTATATTAAACTTAATGCAAGCTGGAGAGAGCAGGCTCCCTGGGGAAGGGGTTTCAAGAGCCTCTGCAGATCCCTACCTGCAACTGTATTTCATTAAGCTACTGAGGTGCTTACTTGAGAGTAATTGAGACTACTCAGTCACTAATAGGAGATGTGAAATTTTGGGTTAAATTCTCTGTGTGAAGGAAATGGAGGGGTAATTAATTGATGCAAGATATGATTTTCAAAAATTATTATTGTTTATTAATTTTTAATATTCAGGAGTCTTGCCCCCCCGACAACTAATTTTAGTAATAATTGGTTCTTCGCACAGTTCACAGAAACATTATACAAAGGAACAACTAGATCTAGAAATAACTAGCAAAAATATATAAGCATTAATTGAACTGGGAGAGAAGGTTCTTGCAGTCAGTACACTGCTTGTGGTTGACTATGCCACTTGTCCACTAGATGAACTCAAGGAGCTCCTTTCTGCTTATGGCAGAAGGCAACTGGTGAATTACAAGAGGCTTTAAGTATTTACTCACAAAATATCTCCCGGCTCACAGGGCTAGCTACAGCTTCAGGCAGTACCCAAATGCTTTCAGGGAATTCTGTTACAGTCTTGTCAGCTGCTGAGGCTTCTGATTCTTCCCAGGCTTCAGAGGCTGCTGGGGAAAGGAGGCAGACAATCTCTGACCTGGTCCTGATTTCTCTGGACCATCTGCATTTCTCCAGGACTTCCTGTCTTGGCAGGAGGCTTTCAGGTGTAGGCAGGATGTCTTGTGATGTGCAGTCTCAGCACAAATGTCACACTGGCTATGCAGGATGATCGCGTGGAGGCATTTAGAGCCTGTTCCTGGTAAGCTCAAGGCAGGTAGTTTCCAGGCAGGTCAGGATGCAATGAGGCAGTGAGCAATGGCAGCAGGCAACAGCAGGCATGAGTACAATGGCAGAGCATGTTATGTTACCTGCTTACCTCTTTTTTATCAATACAGCCTGAGACTAATGGCCCTTTGGACACAGAATAGCCAATCAGAATGGCAGTTATCCAAGCTTCACCATATTAGGTGAAGCCATAGGCTTGCTTTACCCAAATTTGGGAAAAACATAGGCCTTGCACAAGGCAGGCCCAAGCTAAGTGTGTGTACCTTGTTTACCACAGGAGCAAAACAAGTCTGGGCAAGCCAGAGTCCTTAGACCCAGTGGCTCCAGGTTCTTTATCCTCTTTCCCACAGTTGCTTCTCCCCATAGCATAGAACGAGAGAGAGCAGAAAAACATGTCTGGGCAACATGTCAATGCCTATTTTGGCCTATTCAGGCCTACCACAACAGTAAAAAGTGATGTAATGACACACAGGGTAGAAGTCTAATTTTTTTAACTGGTACAGTGTATTACTTCATGTTCTTAATTGCTGTTTGGTTGGCAGTAGGATGTAGGACACAGGAAGGAGATGGAATGGGACTTTGGTATGTTTGCAGCCAGTTCCTGCAAGGTGGCTCTCAGAGGGTGGGTGTCAGGAAGCATCAGTTTATCTAAACTGATATAGCACATTACTAACCTGACACAGCACTGCCTTCCAGGCATCCTGCTGGAGTCTGCTTTAGTGCCAGTGCTCACCGATGCCAAAGACTGAAATGGAAAAATAGGTACCACAGCTACCACTGTGGTTATCAGCGACATAATCACGGAGGCAGGGCTGGGGGAGGAGTATTTAAGCTGTATTTTGTTTCTGTCCTTGCATGGCTGCATAACAATTGCTGCCTTCTATTGAATCTGTCCCTGTTTGCTCCTCAGCTGTGTAGCTACATGCAGTGCAGCACCCAGGCACGCCCCAGCTTTGTTGCTAGCCTGTTCTGCACGAATAATGCCAAGGAGCAACTGCGTCTTTGGGGCTGCCACCAAGATGCCTGGGCAATCTTCCGATGTCCCCGCGGTTGCAATTTGCATCTCAATGCCAGAACGGGGCCAATGTGCTGGGCTCTATCTCACACCAGAGTAATAATTGATTTCAGGCCTGAGTAAGTCCATTGAGCTCAGCTGAGTTTCTCCAGATTTACACTGATGTAGCTGAGATCAGTTTGTGACCTCTGTGTAATGTAAGATGAAACATTATTATTATGCATTTGTCTTTTGTGTTCGTGAAGAGCCAAGGACACATTACCAACAGTCATATGCTAATAAGATAAGGGAGCAAAAGACAAGGGAGAAATAGTTTTGAGTACTAATATTTTACAATTTTGAGACAAAGCTGATCAGTGTTTAGATAGAGATAGATCTGAAAAACATACTATATATGCATCTAAACTTGCATTCCCATGATTTCAGAATACTTTTTTCATCAAGTTCAAAAACTTCACTCTTCTGCTTTTCTCATTGAACTTTATGCTTTCATTTGAACATGCTCACCTTCCTTCATAGTAATACTTTGCTTTTTTATTTAAAAAAAAAAACAAACACACAAACTTGTAATATTGTGTATTAACCTTGAAAATGAAATGCAAAACTTTGGTAATTATCTGTTGATTTGTGGTTCTATTTACTTTTGCAAAAATATCTGAATTTGAGATAACCCCAAAATTCTGGAAAGGTTCTTTACTTGCTGACTAGGTCTTACCCTTTCTTTGGTGGTACATGTGTCTTGTCCTGTCCTGTGTTTCACTGCCTTCAACTGCCATTGCATAGCAGAGAACCCCAGGTTTTCCTGTGAATGGTACACTGCATCTATGTGAAACTTCAGAGCTTGTTATATTTTTACTTGCCAATGTAGAAAACAACAGAAAGAATATCAGATAACCAAGGATACTGTTTGTTTTGGAAAGACTGACTGTAGTAAGCGCAGTTCAGACCCAATGAGATGTAGTAAGGCCTTTATCCTTCCACTGGGAGAAAAAGGTGAAGTCCTACCTTATATCACTCCAACCCCAGTTGTCAACTATGTCTGAAACAGGAGATGGGCAGATGAAACATGCAACCTGTGATCTGCTTGCCAGCACACAGGCTGCTTTCCCTTTTTCAGTTCATCTATCAGCTTTTCACGTTTCTGTTCCCCATCCTATCATTACCCAGGTCTGTGACAATCTTTTATGTAGATGCTAGTAAATGACAAACATGACTAGGAAATACAATGTGAAGTATTTACAGATTGTGTGTGTATAGGTACAAAATGAATATCTAAAAAGAAAACACATTTCTTGGCAGAGTGGATTTAAAGAAAATCCTACAAAGTTAAACTATGTCATACAAAGTTCTGTCCTTCTGCTGCCTTTAGCTCTTTTGATTTCTGTATTCATTATTTTTATTTTTTCTACTTCATCATAAAGCACTAAGGCCAGCACAGCAAGCCCAGCTCTCTACACACTGGTTACTAACTGAGGCTATGTCTTTGATGTTGGGGGTGGGATCTGATTTACTATATATTAGCTTGAAGACTTTTCAAGGTACCATACTTCGGCTAGTAAATAAAAAGAGGTGGTCCATGCTTTTCAAAGCATGGACATGTTTTCCACATTTCAACTGGCTCTTACTAGCTGACTGAAATATAATTCAGACAACGCTTGAGAAGAATTTGCTTTCCAAAATCCCCATCATCCCTGCAGTGGTGCTTTGGTCCAACTTTGAAGAGATGTTTCTGTTCCTGATTTTGTTCAGTTTTAAGATGCTGCTCACCTCAGTGCACCTTCTTCTGCATATCCCAGAAGAAAAAGAAATGTTCTAAGTGTACAAGTCAATGCTGTTTGAAGAGAATGTATTGTAAAATTAGCTCCGCATCCTGTTTATGCTGCAAAATGCTGACAGCACTTTGATGTGGAAAGGATGAGATTCAGTAATCTGAGGGCCTGCTATGAAAGAAACAACATGCTTTAAGTTGGAACTATACAGAGAAACACACAGAGTAATGACAGATTCACGCAACATCTAATTTGATTGCTTCTTTACACCGCAGTGGAATCATTAAACTACAGCTATCTGCGAATGAGCAAGCAAGCTTCTGAACACAGGTCACCTTTCTCCCATATTTTATAAAATTCACTCTCCTTTTCTTCCAAGGCATTTTATTTATAAATTCATTAGTTAGTGAGTTTACCATCACATAGAAATCAAATCAAGAAATGGAAAAATTAGTTTCTGCTTTGATAATTGAAATGGTTTCTAATTTGTTGTAGAAATTACTTCTGTATATGGNAATATTGCCAACTCAGGTTGGCAAATGTTGACTACAGTTGTCAAGAGAAGAAATTTCAAGAGCAGCAGAACTATGTGGTGTTCCAAGAAATGAAATGATGAAGTAATTGAGTACATTAATACACCTTTTTCAAGTTTCATATTTGACTGGGTTAATGATAAAAAGAACAAACTTCCAGATAAAGGTAAAAGCTGAATTTTGCATGCCAGAAAATAAATGTTGCTTTTCTTTTTATGAATGTTAGACAGTAAAATATTTCCTAAAGCTCAGAAATTTGTCATATTATTAATCAGAACAAAATAAATCCACTGAATTGCAAATAATACACTGAATGCCTAGAAAAATGGGATACTGATTAGTTGTACCACAAACTTCCTGTGTGTATATCAAGCACAAAGCACAAGCAACTCAAAGTGAGTTTACCCCTAAATGTTAAAAGACCCCTTAAGGCTGTGCTGTGATACAAGCAGACTGGAAATACTAGAAGTGTGGTGCCAAAACTATGAAAATCCCTAAAATAGTAATTAAGAGAGTAAATCTATATTTACATTTATTTGAGAAGCCAGTACAGCCTTTAAAAGGTCATCTACATAGATGCATTTGGCATATAAATATATTATTATTAAGGAATATAATTAGTTGTGTTCTAATACTACAAGGAATGTTATTTTTAAATCCAGTGAGATAAAGAGTGGACAGACTCTGCAACTCAAAATGAATTTGTAATTTCCATGTAAAAGTATTGAGTGAATGTGTAATAAAGATAGGGGAACATGCAGAATCTAGACACCTCCTGTAGAACAAAACTATGTGTCACAGAGTTAAACTTAATCCTAGTGCTGCTCCCACAACCAAGGACATAATTTTACTTTTTGAAACTTGGGACTACCTTGAAATGCTACAATTTATTTCTTCTATGTGTGTTTTATATAACTTTTTCATACCTGTCTTCCTTCACACAGATCTACACAGCTCAGAAATAACTGCATCTGGCCAGCTGCATGCTTGATGTGCATAACATCATCTAGTTCACTGAGTGCTCTGGCACAGATCTTATCACATCACAAGCCTTTAACATTTACTTAATCAATCTGAAATGCTTTATATAGTGTCCAGGTAGAGTTCAAAGTGCTGGCTTCAATGTGCAAAGCTCACAGTGGCCTAAGATCTGGCTGGAAAGCCTCTGTTATTTAAATTGTTATATATCTGAGAAAAATAGATCACTCTGCTAAAGAGAACTATTAGCAGGCTATTTAGGGAAGCCATGCCTACTGTTTAAAATTCCTACTCCTGTGTCAGGTTATTGAGAATAATTCAAAGAAATTATTTACATGTGCATGTTTTTAATTTAATTTATAAATTTCAGCTTTGGCCAACCCATTTAATGAGATGGAGAGACAGACATAAAATTACCCAAAACTCTGTTTGTGGTAGTTTTTGAGGATTAGGCAATATTAGGGCACCAGGGTGGCGAACGAAATATTGAAAGCGAACAAATTCTGTTTGCAGAGGCAGCAGCTGTCTTGAACTAGCAGTGAATAAGAGTGAGTAAGCAAAGCCAGGGGGAACCTACTGAAGCCAGAGGCTGTCTCAGCTAGGCAGTGGAAAATTATCTGAAGTGCGTGAATGTGCGACTTTGATAGCCTTGTACTTACACACTCCCAGCTCCTCAGTTTTGGTGTGAAATAGCTCATATTGCTAAACATCACAGCATGTTGCAAAGCTCATCTGCCAGTGAGTGTGGTACATGGAACTGACAGTGAGACTGTCTGTCAGGACAGGGAGTTCTTCCTTTCTGTTTTATGAATTTTAATTTGTCACTATTGTATAAGGTTGCTTCTGTGTATGGTAGATGCTCTCACCTTTCATTTTAAATTATTTTGAAATAGGGATTTTTTGTGTAGAGTTCATTGACAGAGTTCTTTTTCTTGCTTTCCTTTCAGTAAGGTCTGTTACCCCAGAAAAGATGTATTATGGAGAAATGAAGGGCCATGCCCACTGCTCCTTGGCTGCACCTCTCACAAACCCAACCTCAGACAGTCAGCTACAATCCTCAGGCCCTTTCTTTCCCTTTCTCTTCCTTTGCTACTCCCAGAAGTGAGCTAATTAAAGCTAAATGTTTACTAAACTTTACGCTTGTACTAAACATGCAGGATCACTCTGATGTACACCCTTTTACTTAACCATACACACTTCTGCTTTTCTGTAGATAACCACAGTAATGTGCAATCAAGCAGTCAGATTAGACCATCATCTTTTCTGGGGAAATCCAGCCTAAAATGTGCCATCTATATATGGCAGGTAATATACAGAGAGCTTTGGATTTTAATTAAATACACTTACAAAACTAGTTTGCAGACTGAAGCCAGTGATTATCTTTCAACAAAACCCACCTTTTTGTTTTCTTTCCTTTTTGCTTATGGCTCTTCTTGTGCTCTGCAATGCTAATAACACATTAAATTCAATTCTATGCTGCATGCAAAGACTAAGGAAAGGATTTTTTTCCCCAAATGTTATTATTTGCTGATTTCAAGCCCTCTTTTTCTCTCTTCCTCTTCCCCTCCCTCATGCTCTCTTTGACAGACAAGCTGCTATTTTTTCATTACCTGAAACAGACATTGCCTAAAACAATGTTTTGCCTAAACCATTAATTTGCCTGAACCAAATTTAGTTATAAAAAATTCCTCCTTTTAAGATGATGAATTTACTACATGCTGTAATGATCATTCCTCAGTTTTTCAACAGTCATGAGGCAATCAGTTGTGTAATACTCAGAAAACATAGGGATGACTCTTAAATCTTAAAAATATGCTAAAAAGTTGTATCACTTCATGTTATAAAAATTTGCCTCTATAAGATTTAGAGGATATAGTGACTATTTTCATGTGTACTTAATGTATTTTAGGGAAATGTATTCTAGTCTTATTATCTATGTTTTTTATGATTTTGCTGTAGCTGAAGCTGTTCTTTGTTTACTCTGTCTTTGTTCTTCTTCATGCCATCTTTCGTCTCTTCTTATACACACAAACACAAACAAACAAACAGTGCTTCCCACTGCCTCCTGGACTGCTGCCAGCTGTCCTGATGTCAACCGACAAAGGACAAAACCAGCCCAGCCAATAAAGAAGCTCACCGAGAAGCAATGCTCTGCAGTCTTGGCAGGCAACACATCCTCCCTGTCTTCAGAATGCCAGCAAAGATGTTAGGCAGGAGTCTCCATACTGGAAACGTTAGAAGAATTCAGTCATTTAGTTAACTTTTTGTTATTTGCATAGAACAAGAAAACCAAAGTAAACTGTCTCAACTCGGCTGCAACATTTGGCAGAATTTTTCAGTTTAGAGATTAATATTTTCTTGAACTGCCCCTTCCAAAATAAAAACCCTTAGGGGCAATCTTTCTTCATGAAAAGAAGGGAGAAAATATGAGGGAAAAAAACCCACATTTATGTTCTCAGAATGATAAACTGTCATACTATGCAGGAAGTCCTAGAAATTATAGAAACAGTAGCAGTAAATTTTGGAGCTAGGAAAATTCCTCAGTGTCAAAAATTAGTAATTACATTCAAAGTAATTCATAACTGCAGCTGAGAAGCAGTGAAACTAATATATTAGAGAACTTAACAAAAGAATTTCCATCAGTTACAACTCACTATGGTTGTATCTGGGAGATGGGGAAAAAGTTTGTATTGTTGCTAATAGTTGGTATAGTAGAAAATAATGACAGATATTTCATTAGTTAGGAAAAAAAAACCCAGGAATACATTTTAATTCCTAGAAAATCCATTACTAAAACTAGAAATTCTGAAATTGATTAACAAGACACTTTTTCTGCTCTTAATTCTTACACAAATGAATTACTTACAATCTAATACTTTGGAAAATGCAACAAACCCTCCAACACCTACTAACATACACTGGCAGAGAAACACCCCAAAAAGAAAATCTAATCAGGTTTTCAGTAAGTGTTATGTAAAAAAAAAACAGACTATATACAAATTTTAACATTCTTTCAAATGAGATTTTAAAATTTCATCTATAAACTAAGCCCAGGTTAAAACTGAGTCATGGTAGATCTGCAGGGTGCCTCATCCAAGCAAGAGCTAAGGAACATGTTTTTGTAATGCTTAACAGTTTCATTCTTTTTGACCCCTGCTCTTTTTTGTAACTACTCAATCTGAAATGCACTGAATTGGGTGAGTATTTGTACTCTGTTAATTGAGGAGGTTGTCTGTTCTTGCTTTAACCTACTTTCTCTGCTAAAGTTATTTTGCCTCATAAGCCCCCTGGAGATTTGAGACATAAAGCCAGTTTATTTCTACAGTGGTCCCAGTTTGTTCAAAAATAATTCCAAAGGCTTATTTGGAAACCCTTCTAATAGGAAATAGGAACATTTGGTACTTTGCAAGGTCTATAAGGACTCAACTCAAAATAGAAAGTAGAATTAGCAACTGTAAGATGAGTATACTGCCTCCCTTCAAATTTGACATCTGAGAAGAAAGTCTGTTAAAAACGATGACAAAAAAATTATTAATATTCATGAGATATTAGAACATGGTGTAACTTTAAGTATTGATGCAAATGTTGGTTAATTACTTGACAACTACCATATATGACATTTTCTACATTTTCTGATACGACTTTACCACACATTCTGTAGCCATGATGAAAAAGGATGGACATTCACAGCGGCATGTTCTGAAAAAAAAATAAAAAAATCTCAGATTAATACAAATTTGTAAAAAATCGAAGTGTGTCAATATGCTCTTAAGCAGGATGCAGAAATGAGCCCTGGGCTGCATCAGAGCAGCGTGGCCAGCAGGGCAAGGGAGGGGATTCTCCCCATTTACTCTGCTCTCATCAGACCCCATCTGGAGTACTGTGTGCAGTTCTGCAGCCCCCAGCACAGGAAGGACATTGAACTGATGCAGTGGGTCCAGAGGAGGGCCACGAAGATGATCAGAGGGCTGGAGCAGCTCTGCTATGAGGACAGGCTGAGAGAGTTGGGGCTCTTCAGCCTGGAGAAGAGAAGGCTTCGAGGGGACCTTATCTTCAGTATCTGAAGGGGGCTTACAGGAAGGCTGGGGAGGGACTATCGACAAGGTCTTGTAATGACAGGACAAGGGGCAATGGGTTTAAACTGGCAGAGGGGAGATTCAGACTGGATGTTAGGAGGAAGTTCTTTACAATGTGGGTGGTGAGGCACTGGAAGAGGTTGCCCAGGGAGGTTGTAGCTGCTCTCTCCCTGGAGGTGTTCAAGGCCAGGTCAGATGAGGCCTTGAGTGACCTGTACTAGTGGGTGGTGTCCCTGCCTATGGCAGGGGGTTGGAACTAGATGATCCTTGAGGTCCCTTTCAACCTTACCATTCTATGATTCTTTGATTCTATGACTAAGAGTGTCACCTGTATCCAGAGAGGTTCTTTTGACCATGCTTCATAATGACTTTGTACTTTCAAAAGTGCATTATTTCATGTGATCCTCCCCACAGTGAGGATGAAATCTCTCTCTCTGCAAGAACTCTTGTGAAACAATTTTTTTGTTACTGTTCAACAGCAATTATGGTGTCTCCCAGAAGTTTGATGAAGTAGATACTTTAGCAGAAGTAGGAAAGCAATGAAGCATAACAAAAGCTGAGCAGCTAAACTTCCTATGCAGGGTAGCTGAGAGGAACTGTTTAGGGGAAAATACGACAACTCTTCCTTGAGTCCGGTGGGATTCTGCCCTTCAGAATATCCCACCCATGTCATCACAGAGCCTGTTTCTATTTAGGCCATATAGCAAAACTGCTCTGATACACCTCTTAACATGTTTTTGTTGTTGTTATGTATAGGAGGTCTTCATCAAAACAGTAATGCAGTTAGTTTGGCATTACTCCATTCACTGGTGCTTACAGATCTTCTGATCTGCAGGCCATAATGATAACAAAATCATCCAATAACAAAATATTCTAAATCCTAAAGTTGCTATAGCACAGCGCTTTGGAGAAAGGCAGCTATATGCCATAGGAAAACCAGTGCCCATCCAAGCAACACTGAGATCACATCACACAGGGTCAGAGTTAATTAAATGAGGGACCTACTGTTTGCCTATCATTTGCAACAGCTATTAATTTGAAGGTCTGCTATAGCAGTAAGAAAAGATAATTAACAAATGTTGCATTTTGTGACATGATGAACGCATCTCATTGTGGTGATGACTTCTGGGTGACACTGCTCTCCGTAACATTTTAGACACTATACAATAGTAATTAAAGGGGGGGGAAATGTTAATAGAGCTTACATCTGTCTCTAGGTAAAGTGGAAAAAGGCCAAGAGCTCTTTCTGTTGAATTTACAGTGTACAAAACCACACTACAAGTGGTAAACCTAGGTTTTGTTATTTTGAACACATAATTTTGCCAATTTTATGATTTTAAAAAAAAAATACACATTTTAAAACGTGACAGAAATTCTGTATTTTGTTTAACATTATAATGAATTACATACATGCTCTCAGTGTCACTCCAAAGTCACTGTTCTTATTTATTTAGTGCATCTCTATTGAATGGAATACATTCTTCTCTAGATTGAAGATCTAACTCTTCCATTACATACGACCAGAAGATCAAGGTAAAAATAGTCTGGGAAGGAACAGCTGCTATGATATGAAGTGCAATTAAAATACTAGAATGAGAGACAGGAGACAGTTAATGAGAGACAAGAGATAGTGTTAAGGGCCTGTGATGATTTAGACCAACTACAATCACAAGTCAGTTAAGGTCCTTGGATCGCTTCCACTCTGAACACAAATGTTGATCTCACATAGTGAAGAATTCCTCTTTAATATAACTAAAATGTGTCACTTCAAATAAAAGAATATTGGCATCTCATTTTGTACAAACCTAACACTTACTGCAATTCTAGTTGACTGTTAAATAGAGGAATTAAATATTTTAATACAAGTATGCTGAAGTTTAGAATTTAACTGTTAGTTTCTTGTTACTATACTCTCTTGTCTTTATTTCTTCAATTATATTACTGTTCAGTATATAATAAAGTTCTTTGTGAATTACTTCAGAAGGTCTTCCCAGCATTGTTACTGCATTTAATCTCTGAAGAAAATGTTTTCAAACAATCTTCTATGTTTTTAAATCTCTGTTGAGATGAGCTCACATAGCTGGATATGCTGTAAGATCCAAGATCTCTAAGGGCTGCTCAGTGTCTTGCCAACCTCTGTCATGACAGCAAGACCGTAAGATGTTGATTTGATTGGGCATTAATTAGCTTCCAGCGATTCCAACCATCCCAGCTATCCCAGCTTGGGATAGCGAGCAGGAAGTAAGGCTGTGGTGTGATCCAAGAGAAGCCAGATCAGGGTGCCACTGGTAGCTCTCTCAAATGAACTTAAGGACTTGTAAAGCTTGCAGACTTGCACAGAATGGTGCAGAAGTGGGGAACCATCCAAAAGCAGGGATGATGCAAAAAGAGGATCTGTGCAAAAGTAAGGATGGTCCAAAATGGGAACTCTCAAAGCAGGAACTCTGTAAAGGCAGGACTCCTGCACTTTTTTCTTCACTCTATTTATGATTTTCCTAGACATTGTGTCCATTTCCCATATACACTGCGCATGAGGAATCCAACCAACCACCAGCTGATTCCAGTGCGGGCTTTCTCATGAGTCAGTACTCATGTGGATAAAGGTGCCCTTTGCTGTTCCCCCTCCAAGCCTGCAAGGGACAGGAGGGAAAGCACTTTTTCACGCCTTCTTATTCCCCCATTCAAACTTCCAGAGATGGAAGGAGGGGCAGAAGGAATTTGGAGGCAGAAGGAATTTGGAGTGCCCCACAGCAGATGTATCAAGAAATTGAAGAGATTTAGAAGCGATACATGTTTTTAATGTTTCACATTCACTAAGTGTAAGGAAAACTATATATAGTCAGGTCCTTTCCGGTACATTATAATATACCATCTGCCCTGATGTATTTATACTTTAATGTCACATGAGATTCATCATAAGCAGTCACTAGCTCCAGTTAGACAGTACCTCTCCCTTTTGATTGCCAAAGAAATTAATATGAACACAACTGAATATGAACACAACTGAATATGAACACAACATCCAAATGCCAGCTCAAGTAGCTGAGAAACAGTTATGCTAACTCGTCTTTTAAAAGTTAAAGGTTTGAGTAGCTGCTTCTGCTTGATGAAATGATTATATAAAATTAAGATGGAAAAGTGACAGAAAGAACAAGGAAAGCCTTGGTTTTTTGGGGTTTTGGTTGGGTTTGATTTCTATTTTTTAACTGCTGTTAAAAATAAACTACAAGAAAAACACATATTTTCCATTTCTAGCTTCCCAGAGAAACAAAGACAAATGGTCTAACCATCTAGCACATTTTTAGAAGCATGTAAAAGTTAATTAACTGGTCCTTAATACAGGACAAAATATAGGTGGGATTTCCAGTACACATAGAATATTCTTGTTTCTGATATCTTTACAGTCATGTTCCCTTTCTATTTAAAGAATAAAATTTGACTAAAAATATGTATTAGGTTTTTATAAGAGAAGGATTACATCTCATATGCTTTGCACATTTACCAAAGAACATGGACACAGCCCCCCAAGTCACTGCCCTGCACGTTATGCTACACAATCTCTGGTTTAATGCAGGTAGATGAAAAGGGCATTCATGATACTCTGACTTAACGTTTTCCGAACACAAACCCACTAGCACTGAACGTTGTGTCCCCACGAGGGGGCTCTACTGTCCCAGCTCTGCCCATGAGCTGAGGTGTTTTTTTCTTTCAAGACCAGAAGATACACAAATACTTCGTAAAATCTGCAAAAATCAGCACAAAGGAAGAAAAACACAACTGAAAAGGTTTTAGTTGCTTAAAAAAAGTATTTTAGCTACTAAGTAAGCTAAAGCTGCTAAATATAGCTTAATTCAAACATAGTTCAAATTCATGGTATTGCCTCAAAATTTTAGACACTTATTCTAACTGTAGGGGGATGGTTATAGAGCAACACCTTGGTTTGATGAACTCTTTTAACTGTGGAAACAAACCAGTATTCCTGTCTGGCGTCTAAGAATGAAGTGAAGCTAAGCGAAAATGCTAGTTCAGAGTGACTTGTATCTACAGCATTACCTGCAGCTTCAGTCAAGAATACTAAATTGGAATTACTTTAAACAAACAAACAAACCATTAACAACAGTAATGTGCAAAATCTGAGAGGAAAAAGCTTTTTTGTTTTTTAATGCAAATCTGCATTTGCTGTGGCCTCCTTTTCTGAATAGGATACTTAATCTGTACATTAAGGGAAGATGATGTCTGAAGGGACAGGATATTTTTGCAGTCCCAGAAGCTGACTGGAAAACAGCATTCCCACAAAACTATAAGAAATGAAATCTTAAATACAAACTAGGAATCTATTTTAAACAGGAGCTGGGTGGATTTTTGACTACTATAAGCAGCAGCAAAGAGCCTGTCATTAAAAATAATAGAAAACATATGTGATGTTTTAACACAGTGGAAATTCTACATATGATCAGCACTACCCACTGAGCTCATTGGGATAACTTTGTTTTGATGAGGTTTCAACACAAGCTAGGAGTCTGCTGGTACTTTTCTGTAAATAATAAAATTTGTTATGGAATGTGTCAGGGATCAGGCTGGGCCAGCCACTAAATGAGTGACAGATGATCTCTATTAATCCCTCTCCCCTGCCAAAGGGAAAGAGAAAGGGAATAAGGGAGAGTTATGAATTGGAAAAGAAAACTAAAACAGCTTTTTTGGGGGGAAAGACAAAACAAAACAAAACCCACAAAACCCCCAACAAACTAATATATGTAAACTCAATACTGAACCAAACCCCTGAATGGCAATTGCATCATCATACCACTGATGCTGTGACAGAAGTTGCAGACTGGACTCAGCAGCAGATGGGAACCAGATTTAGCAGCTGGAGTATGGAACCAGGTTCAGGAACTCATGGATAGGAACTTAAGGCAGAGCAGACTTCCTCAGATGCCGGCCACTGAAGCAGAGAACTTGACTCTCACGATTCCTCAGCTTTGCACCAAACATGACGTATATGGAATGGAATACCTCATCAGTCAGTTTAGGGCCACCTAAACTCTCTGCTTCTCCCTATAGATGGGGTATTTTACTTGCTGCACCCCAAATGTGATAGAAAAGATTTAGCAGTGACCTTGGCCTGCACACCAACACTTGGTACTAACTAGAGACATTGAGCATTATCACTACTGGAAGCAGATGCTGTGAAAGCCTGCTATTAATATCAGGAAGTGTAGTTATTTAGAAGAGACTGAACTGAAGAGTAAAATCACTGAACAGAACTAGTCCTCCTCTTACTCAGATCAAGACAAGAGTGTTACCAGTATCAGTTGTTTGAGGTACCAAAAAGAGATGTTTTTCAGTGAGTATTGTAAATCCGTGTTCTTCTAGCATTTATTAAAATGTAACTGTGATGGAACTTCACAGCAGAGATACTAGATACCTTTGAAGCAGTGGTATATATATGATATTAGAGCTTTCCTTTTTCTCTTTCTCTCCCATATGTTGCTGAACACCCAGTAGCAGATTGCTGCTGCCACTAAAAAGGTAGCAGAAGGGATTGCACATCCACATCCCAGTCTACTAACCAAGCTGAGCTTTGTTGTCTTGGACCTCCTTTGCAGGCTAGGCTCAACTTACCCGACTTTGTACTGAAACTGTAAACAATGTGATTTCTTGTCTCAGCAGCAGTGTGGCTGGCACACTAACAGCTACCTGAAAATAGTTTGAACCTTGCCCAAAATTTTAATTCTACAGGATGCTAAAGGTCACACTGATTAATTTTAATGAGAATTAGTTACGTGTAAATGCCTTACTCCTAATAAAGCAGTCAGGGAAACCACTCACCATAATTCTGTGATTAATTAATAAAGCAATATTAACTGCAAAGAATCAGCTACAAGAATAAGGTATTGGAGCAGCTGTGGTTGCTTTTCCAGTAGTATTGGGTACTTTCAGTGACCTAGATACAAAATTTTATTAAAAGTTGTGGAACACTGAAAGTTAATGTATCTACAGCTGCTTATGCCAGGAGAGGCACCAGTCCAGGGAGCATGTGTGGATGATTTTTAACTTGTATCATTTCAGGCACAATGACAAAAACTGCTATTGAAAAACAAGATGGCTAAAATTGTGTTTCCTGTGGCGTACTAATGGAGTGTTCATGCACAACATTAAACTGGCAAATATGAATTTGTTGGACACATTATCCTTTCTCGCTTTGTGTGGGTTTCAAATACTATAATTATATTTGGTTTAATTGCTATTAGTCTCAGTTGAATTGTCACTGCTTTCAGCATTTTCAGTGTGTAGAAAATTATATTTCAAATTTCCCTTATCTGAAGCACAACTTTTCATGTTGATTTAATTTTGTATGAATTGGGTGTTATTGTATTTTAAGGTCTGATCTATCACTGACTCACTTAAGAAAATGAGAATCATTCTGTGCTGATTATTACCATTCTATATGCATAAAGCCACTTGGCATGAGTTCATTTGGACACCAGAAGTGATGTGATCCTGCTAGCTCATCAATAACACTGTGCTAACCTAATGCAACAAACGGTGTCAGACAGCACAGATTTCTATTTAGTGTGGCTATATGATTACTGGTACCAGAATTAGCTCATTTAGGCAATTCATCTCCACTTGCACTGTGCAGCAGACACGCCCTGAGATAACAGAAATCACAGCATCACAGGATGTCAGGGGTTGAAAAGGACCCAAACAAGATCATTGAGTCCAATCCCCTTGCCAGAGCAGGACCATGGAATCTAACACAAATCACAGGGGAATGCATCCAAACAGGCCTTGAAAGTCTCCAGAGAAGGAGACTCCACAGCCTCTCTGGGGAGCCCATTCCAGTGTTCTGGGACCCTTACAGTACAGAAGTTCCCCCTTCTGTTGAGGTGGAACCTCCTGTG
>VWZE01021436.1:2230-32163 GCA_013396675.1 Eubucco bourcierii | reverse complement strand
AACCTTACCATTCTATGATTCTATGATATTGTTGTAGTGCTGAGATGGTGAGCCCATAAGGTAGTGGTTATGATGGAGCTGTCTGTAGTCTTGGAATGTGGGACCTGTCAGGTTTAGGAGCACATACAGATAGAAGAATTTTGGAGTGGGATGTCTGGGAAGATATTTTGGACAGGAGTCCTGTCTGGAAAAGTGCATGAAATGGGACAGCAGATCTGAAAGGAGGAGCTATGCGGATTGAGATGATTGCCTGGAAAAAGGCGTAAAGTGAGAATAGGAGATTACTCTGGGTTTGGAGTGGAGAAGTAGAAAATAGCACCTTTCCTGGAAAGGGAGGTTCTTTTCACCACCAAGGATTGCTATGAGAAGGTTTTAGTCACTGATGAAAACTGTTACAACATAAACATGTGATGTTCTCATCCTCTTTCTCTGAAAGGCTCGTAAGAAGCATTGTGTGACCGTGCAAGAAGGTTAGAGGGAAATATGCGCTCCGCTCCCATAGCCTGAATCTCCACCTCCGTTGGTTCATTTGACTTGGTGACAGCTGGTAGTGTCTGGGAGAGGTTCTTGCCTTAAGGTGTGGCTATTCACTGGAGCAGAACAGTGTCTCATGGAATCTAGGATTATAATAAAATAAAGACACACCTTTGCTTTTTTTGCTTTGAGTTCCCACCCAGTTTTACTTCTGAATTTCCATAACTGATGAACAGTCACATTCTTTCTTTACAACTGAGAGCAGGGAAAAGAAAAAAAGTCTCAGGATTGTAATTTCCTGCTTCTCTTACAAGCTCCTGAGGACAAACCAGGGGGTGGGATAATTCTCTGAATTAAAAATGGATTTGTTAAGAGGAAGCCGGCTTTACTGCTGCCCTTTCTTTGTGATTCAGAGTTTGCAGCTTCTTCAGGCTTGACAAATTTAGGAAAGGAGGTTTTTCAGGCCTCAGAGGTTGTGTTCTTCTCAGTGTGATTTTTTTTTTTTGGTTTTTTTTTTTTTTTTTTGTTTTTTGTTTTTTGTTTTTTAAGCCTGTTGCTCTTGAAAAGCCTGAATTGAGTTTCTTATGGCTGGAGGACATCCACCTAATTTGTACAACCTTTCCAAAAAGGGTCTGATCAGTGTAGTACCTACTAGAATGAGGGGGAAAAACAATGGGTTTGCCTGTGAGAGAAGACTGGAGAATTTGTGACATGGGAAAGGGAAAGAGATTGGAAACTGCCATTCTGGAAACTTTGATAGCCAAGAGGCAGGTGAGGATAGTTTTAGGCAAATAGGAATGCTAGTAGGCTATCTGCATTTTTGTCACAGGTCTGAAATAGAAGTTTTCAGTGTCTAAATCTTGGAAAACATGATGTGAGAGTAAGTGGGATCTGTAAGTAAGTCAGGAGACTGGATTTGGTCTCCTGACAAGGGCAGTAGTCATTGCCCAGCAGACTGATGTCTTAATACAAGGACAGAATGGATTGAATTGAGAGCTGTATCCGTGTAGAGTAACAGTGGTGAAGGGATATTTCTTGGGCATGGATTTGGAAGCAGGCAAGGATTGAATTGAGCTGGTTGGTTAGGTTGTGGTGCTTTTCTATCTTTGCTAGGGCCTTAGGGAAGGCTGCCCCAGGGTCTCACTTCTTTCCTGTACCAGTGAACAGCAGCTGCAAGAGTGTTGACTCATGAACCACTGATTCCTGAGTGGTTAAGATGTCTCCACCGCAAGGGTGGTAACCTCATGTGTTTCAGTTCAAACTGGCACTGCTCATGAATCAACACTGTCTACAGGCCTTTATTTACTGCATTTTTGAGTGTAAGGAAGAATTCAGACCTGCAGTCAGCATTACCTTAAACAGCAGTAGGTCTTTAGGTTTTTGGGGCATTTGTTGGGTGGTTTTTTTTTTTTGAGATCCAGGGTTCTTTTATCTGTGGAGCGGGTGGGTCTCCTGCCTGTGCCTCAGCTGCCTTGGAAGGGCAGATTTGTCATCTCTGGCAATTACACGGAGTAATTTCTGATACCATTACTCAAGCAGGGAAGAACGAGTTTGTTGATCTTTGCCTTCTGCAACCTTCCATTACAGACCTCTTTGGCTCAAAGCAGCTCATCCACTCAAAAGAGAAGATAATTTTTCTCTGAGGTTTCTCTTGTTTATGACCTTCCTACTGTGAACTGGGAGATGAGGAGTTGTAATCTTCAGCTGTTCATAGTGCAAATTCCAGACTAGAGCAAAATAAACTAATTCCTCAGATGAAGTTTCCCAGTCAATTTCCTCTAGAAAATATGATATTTTTTTCATACTTCCTTCTTTCTTGCTGTGGTTAGTTCTTCACCCACAAGTCTTCAGAAGTCTGGGAGCAAACATTTAGGCTGGGAAGGAGTATCTAGGGGAAAAAAAACCCAACAAACCTAACAAGCAACAAACACCCCCAAAAACTCAAAAAGCATAATTACTGTAATACTCTGTACTATTGTTTTTGTTGGTTGGTTGTGCTGGAGGAGCAAACTCTTGATGACAGTAATACATATACTGGAGGAAAAACAGAAGCTCAGATGATTACTTTCTGAGCAATGACTGATGAGCAGTTTCTGTGCTGCAGATGCTTTAGAACAGACTAGCTGGGAAGAGGGAGTGGCAGGCACTTGCTTACTCTAAATAAACCCCCCTGTTTAGCTTAATTGGGTACATGGGGCCACATCTAACACAGTTACAGTGTGGAACTAATGGGAATACAGGCAGATTAACATCTATGTACAATCCATCAATTGTAGGATAAAAATAAATAGTACTCAGACAGAAGCCTTCAAGCAAGGAAGGGACTGAGGCAGAGATGACATCTTTGGTATGTACATCTTCAGTTACCCACTCAGGCAAAACAGCCTCTGAGCTCACGCTTCCGATTAAGTGACTGGGACAGCTGCCAAAACACCTATGTTTGCTAACTCATATGCTGCAGTGCATTGGTCCTTGAGGTTAGTCTGGGAAAGGCATGGAATGATATCTGGATTGTTTTGGGCCTTTTCTTGAACAATGTCATAACAACATGCTCTGCATCCTTAAAACTGATCTGGTGGTGATGCTAAAACTATTGTGAGGGAAGAGTCTTCAGACGACCAAATATGCCTAGGAAGCAATCTTTTCTGACCTTGCAGGGTGCATACCAAAGTCTGGAAGGTAATGTGCTGTACGGCTCTGTGACCTCTAAGAGAGGAGCAGAAGGGGAGTGGTTCACAGGAGGAAAATTACAATAACTCCATAAGGAGAGAATTATTCTGTTCCAGGATGGGGCTGGACTGAGGTGAGCACATAGCAAAGTCCTTCTTTAGTCCTGGAGTAACCAGTTTCAGGAGCCCTTACATGCCTAAGGCTCTGACAGAGTGGCTCTACTGGCTATGTGGTGGCTCTAGCCCGGAAGACATGTTGCAGCTACTTAAATCATGAGTACTCCTGTCATTTTCCTGTCACTTTCCTGTTATTTTCCTGTTTGATGGAAAATGAAACATTTGTGCAAAAACATGATAAAACTATATCTATGAAATTTATGTAGTGATGGCTACAGAGAAGAACTAGAAGGATTTCCATTGGTGGTCTTTGCATAAAATGGCTTTGTTTCTGTGCTATCTCAGCCAAAGCAGCAAAAGCTGTCTCCACCTAAAAGCACTAGAGAACTATAGACTGGAACCAAATGAAAATGCTGTCCGTTCCTATGAAAACATTCGTTTTTGGGGATTTGGCACTCCTTTTGAAGCTAATGAAGCAAATAATCCAAAATCCATCTGTTTGAGAAGCAAGTCTGAATCTAAACAAGAACAAAAAATAAGTCCAAACCTATTAGCCTACCAAACTACCACTGGTTAATGTGCAGAGTTGTACTGGCAGATAGCACCAAATGAAATGTGCAAAGTCCAACTCTTGCCAAATGCTGAACTGGCATGTGCAACTTTGAGCTGGATAGAGGGAGAGCTCCAAACAGTCCAGGGCTAGGAAAGAAGTAAAAAGAGAGGCTGGAAAGGAAATCTAATCCTGTGAATATAATGTAAAATATTGGAAAGAAAATGCTTGTCTTACTAAACCCCCCACATTACTACTTGAGAATGTTTTAATTTCTATTGTTAGACTCTAGGCCATGTTCTCTTCTCTGTTGAAACCTCTGTGAGGCCAGGCACTTCATATGGTGTATCTTCTGGGTGAAACTCAAGTGTGCTCTTACATGTGGGTAACACTTGCAGAGCTTGCTTTGCCAATAAAAGTGTCTTTGAATTGACTGTGGTGGGATGTAGTGCAAATTCTGATGCAAGACAAGGCTCTTTGTAAGTGCAGATTTTGATGAGAACTTTTCAGAAATCTCTAGTAGATTTTGTTCTGTTGTTGCTGTTGTGAATTTCTGTGTCCTTCCTTTCTGTGGCCCACTGCTCTATGGTTGATGCTTGAAAATGAAATGCCTTCCATCTGCTTATGAAAATTGTTTCATCCTTGGAGATTTAAACTGCTATCTTAATGTTCAAACTGTCCCTAGTTAGCACCCACTTGCCTTCCTACAGATCCATGTCTTTGGCAAAGGCATTAGAAGAAATGACTTATGGATCACGAACTGTGTTTTTCCTGTCCTTTAAACTTTGTAAATTAAACGTGTGATTTAGAACAGTTAAACAGTGGGCAGGACAGTGGAAATGTCACTTGCCTGGAACACAGTCAGTGGCTTCTTTCAGGTGACATTAGGGATGAACTGCAAATGACTTTTAAGGGCATGTTACCGATCTGGTGTAAGGTTTGGTATAATTTTACTTTATGGAAAATATTGTCTTCAAAATACAATTCTAGAGTAATATAAGCCCCATGTTTTGGAATATCAGAACAAGAGCAATTTTTGTTCCTTTTACTTTCAGTAAATTTGATACTTCTGAGATTTTTAATTTTTTTTTTTTTTTAAATGGGAATGCTGAGGATTCTTCTCTGCTTGTGATATGTGACCTCTAGCTGCAGGGCTTCCTTGACCCACAGGATGTGGTCTCCTGTTATGCCTAGTCTAGTGTAACTGTAGGTTGTGCCACAAGGGTGGTCTCACCCACTTGTCCCTTTGGTAGGTCTGTGTGTGTGTCTACTGGATGAATATCTTTAACTTGATCTGTCCCAGAACTGGGAAAACCAGTGACATCACAGGTTGTCTGCTGTTGAAGAGAACTGCTCTTCAGCAAGGTATAGCAGTACAGACCTGTTGGAAGGAGGCAAGAACAACTGGAATTTTTGGCACTGGCTTGCTGCTGCTTTGCTTTGTGTTAGCAGTAATTTGGAAAGACTTTCCCTGGAAAAAATAGAAGATGAGAATTCAAGCCCAAGATTTAGTTTCTATGGCTTGTGTAAGCGCGAGTTTCTTTATTGTATTGTATAACAGTCTTCATGCTGCATTAGTGTCCAAGTGTCACAAAAGATCAACTTACAGGTGTTGCAATTAGTGCAGTACCTTAAACGATGATCCCTTTTGTGGTGGAAACTCCTGTTCATTAAGACTGGAAGCAAAGACCGTTGTGTTTTGCTTGGACTAACATAGATTTATGTTCTGCTGTCAGAAAAATTGTCATTCTAAATACGAAAACTTTATCCTCTTGCTAGTGCCTTGACTCTTCTTCATTAATCTTGCCCTTTAAGTGACTGATGGGTAGTGAAGAATTGTTCTTTGACCCTAATTTGCAGAATCTGGATCTGAGTTTTGCTTGCTCTCCCCACTGTTCTTCACTGATGCAGTGGCGTGTTGTGATTTGGCAAGCCTGGTCTGGGCATGCACACAAAGGGAGGCATGATCCCACCCTCCCCCAGAGTTGATGCAGAAATGGCGGTACTGATGCCAAGGGTCTGGTTAGTCAAAGGAAGACAGAGCTAGCTGTTTGGAAACATACGCTGCCTAAATAGCCGTTCTTGTTCTCTCTGAATGAATATGTGACAGTCTGAAGGGGGAGATCTACATGGGCTGAATCTCACACATGACTTGTCAATTGGATCATGTAAAGATTCACTCTGATGGAAATCAGTTTCACAGTGTTACATGCGGTGTGTGCATACAATAAGGACAGTCCCTACTGTGAAGAGTTAGTAATTCCTACATGTAATGCATTGACAGATGTGTCAAGTAACAAGAGAAAAACCCCACAGATACTAATTAACAGTAAAGAGAAGCTCCATTTAGTTGCTTTACGTTTTAGTCTGTATGTTGTTGTCTTGTCCTCTCCACTCCCAAAGTTTGGGGTTTTGTTGTTGTTGTTTGTGTGGGTTTTTTTTTTAAGCTGTCTTTCTCTAATCTTTCTCTTCCCCTGCTCTGACACGTGGTATGCCACATTATCACAATTAAGTAGACATTTGCTGTGTCTGGGATCCGATATTTGGAGAGTGAAAATTCTTTACAAATGTAATGTATCCTGAGTGGATATAGTGTCTAGTTGTGTCCTGGGTAGCGCATGTTCCTCTCATCTGCCAGCATTAGTCTAATGAGGGATATCATATCTGAACCTAGCTCAAAAACCTCTTCTGCCTCTGTGACTTTTCCACCTTTTCCCCATCCTGACTGTAGCAGCTCTTGGGATGGATTGCAAATGGATATTTAAACATGTAACCACAAAGGTCAAGAAATTTGAGAACAGAATCACAACTTGGACTTGGTTAGGAACCCAAATGTTAAACCCTGGATTCCTGACTTGGGACAGTTTAGGTGCAGCCAGCTTTAAATAAAAATTTTTGAATGTTCTGTTTTGTTGCTTTGTAGCAGCAAGCTAAATTGTTGGGTCGTGTTCCATAAGTACATAATTGGCTTCAGTGGATATATTTACCCAACAGCTTCACTGTTTTTCTCCATAACCTTTGGAGATCATCTGTACAGAACTAAACTTGGAACGTTCTCTTTGCAAGGTGTGACAAAGATTCCCTGCGATGGTTGGGCCTGGTATGGAAATAGCTAGGTGGGTGGTTTGGGGTTTGGTGTGTTATTTTTTTTTTTTTTTTCCCTCTAAGGCTAGTTGACTACTTGATTTTGGAGTCAATGAATTTCATTCTTGCAAGTGTGAAGAACTGAGCCATGGTGACTGGTTGCTGTGGGTTTTATTTTTCTTTTCTGGATAGTGAAGTCAGTGGCTTTTTCCCAGATTAGAATGTTACATTTTTAAACATTTACTGTACTTGAGTGTAGAATGGTCTAATTTGCTGTGTTTGTTCCTTTGCATAAGGATTTTCATCACAGCAGCATGTCTATCCTACTTCTAAATGTACAAACATGTGGCAAACTGACTGTAAGAAGAAAATAACTCTTGAGCCACTGTGATAAATAAGTCTGTAAAACTTTAAACAAGAGATGACCTCTTCTGTCAGTTTGAGACCATAGTTCTGTAAGCAGTGAAGCAAAAGGAAGATTAAAACTGGGCTGAGTGAGTTGGAAGATCCTTCAGATTTGCATATTTTTTTCTGCTCATCACCCACTGGAGCACTTCCCCTGATCTGTTTTTTTGCCAGGCTACACAAAGCTGTGGTATTTTATGGGAATCATGGGACTAGGATTAGGGGAAGGAGGGCTGGGAGCTTTTGAAGCACTACTGATGGAAGTGAAACCACAGTCTTGAAGTTTCTTTCCCATTTTGAGCAGATATCAGTGTTTCTTGAGGGCCTGAGAACTGTTTATCACTTAAATATAGCCAAATCAGGGCTGCTTCCTGTCCTTTGCTTATGATGCACAAAAGAGGATTTGTTTTGGGAGGGTATCTGGCAAAGAAATCTAGAAACCAGAGTATAGCATGAAGAGCAGAAGAGTTTATCTTCCCCATGGAAAACAGTCATGCTTTTCTGAAGACTTGATGCCTAAGTCCTCTTGTGTGTATTTGAGTTTGCCAAGTGTTTGTGCATTTGTAAGGAGGGACATGGGAATGATTTCTAGAATGCTGTTACTCTTCATAATTCTGCACTGTTTGATAGTGTACAAGGAAAAAATGGAGGGAGAGGAATGAACCTCCAAATTCTCAGAATCTGGCATTAATGGTCCATGTTCAGCCTCAAAATAAATGATCAGGAAATGGAAAAGTTAACTGAGCTCAGACTCTGAGGTTGAGATGCATGCTATGATGACCATAGTGGTGTGTAGCTTAGTGGTGTAGATCAGTAGATATGATCTTGACTTATCAAGGCTTGTTGGCTGAAGGTCAAAATGTACCATGTGCTCTTACTTAGAGAATGATCTGTAGGAACAATTGTTATGTTCTTACGGTGTCTGGTTGGGTATGGCAGTGCAAGGTAACAAAAATATTTAGCAGATTCAGTCAAGATATAAAATGCACACTAAGGCCTTTTTCTCTACCACAGAAATACTTTTTTTTTTTTTTTTTTACTGTACCTCTAAGATGGATTATAGCATAACTCTTCCACTTGGGAGTGGAGAGAGAGGAAGAAAAGCATCCAGCTGAAAAAAAAAAAAACAACCCAACAAAAAAAACCCCTAACTTGTAGGGACTTCTCAAGGTAGTTTGTAGTTACCAGAGATAAAATTCTGCTCTAAATAGAACTAAATAGACAAGTAGCCCTGTGTTGTGCTGCATCTTTATTGCTACTCACCATTTTAGGTAGTATTTATAATACTGATAGGCAGCATTTATAACAGTGGTGGGCTTGTGTCATTCTTTGACCAGAGGAAGTACTCTGTACTTGACTGAATAACATCACTTCCTGCAGTGCCCATAAACTGCCTCAAAAGTTTTATCCAATTGGATTTGTTTTACATTTCTCCTAAAAGTACAGTGGAATAACAGAAGGAAAATTGCTCTTGAGTCATTACAGTAAATGTCTTCTGCTCAGTCTTACAGATGGACCATTTTTTCATGCTCTTTGTCTGTGAGATTGTGGTGCTAGAAAAAGGCAGTGTGCTTGCATGCAAAGTGAGCTTCATCTCTGCAGAGAGGCTTTTAAAAGGCATCAAAAATTCGTCTTCCAGGGCTGAAGGATGCATCTGCTGAAGGGATCTGTGGACTGTTTCTTTTATTTAGATATGCACTTCAGATCTTGGAATTTGCTCCAGGAAGTAGTATCAGAGGCAGTTCTTAATAATATTAATACAGGCATTTCTCATGAGAAAAATCTGCAGGCATCTTTTGCATGCTTTTGTATGGAAGCAATGGTTATTTCAATATGTGTGCATAAGTTCTCATCCAAAAAAACTGGTCCCAGAGAACAAAAGTTTCATGAAAATAGGCAGCACAATAAAGAGAAGGCATTACAGAAACGACTTGGCTGTGGGTGAAGATTACTTATGAGTTTGCATTTTGTTAGACATGAAAGAATCTCCTCTATTTGGCAACAGATACACTGAAATTGACTATTAGAGATTAATCCATCTGAAACTGGCATTGTTGGTTCTGCTTCTCATGTAGCTATTAAGATTAATCAGGTGTGCCAGTTGGAGTTTTTCTGGACATAAACCCATTTCCAGGTTCCCAAGTAGTGGGCAGTGGTCCAAGTGGTTAGTTCACCAAGCTCAAGAGATATTTAGTCCTTTCTTGTTAGAGGGCAGAAGTCTTCAATGGACTTTAACTGGATTGCTTTTTAGGACTACTCAAAAGCTCTGCTTGGTTTAGGATGTGGCTGCTTGGCTACAGAGTGATGTTTCTGTTGACAGGCATGTTAAAATTGTGTTCTGAGCTAACTGGCTGCTGGCTGTTTGTCAAATATGAAAAATAGGTTTGGGGTGAGGGTTAGGGAATTTTTTTTTTCTTTTCTTTTCTTAATTTACAGAGTTTTGGGGGCCGGGTATCATCTGTTAAGTGTCTCATACTGTGTTTATCCCCATCTTAAGAGTCCACAGAGGCTGTATTCTTTTATGTAGCAATAAATTTTAGCTGGGATATCTGAAATAATTATTGTTCCTGTGCATTTGAATGGATGAATACGAGGTAAAATATTGCTGAATGTCACAATTTACGGCCTGGCAACTTTCATTTGTTTTAATGTGCTGGATTATACACTGGTGCTTTAGGAACTGTGCACAAATGTCCTAAGGTAATATCTTGCCAGATAAGATCCCTTGGATTTCTGAGTCTAGTCTGATTGAACTGGAAGGAGGCCGCAGGCATGACTCTATTTTCCCTCTGGAGACTCACATTTCTTGGTCTTCAGGTCTTGTTACAAGGCCTGTGTGCCTCAACCTTACCCTAGCCAGGGTAGAAGCTAGCTGAGGGGGTTTGCTGAGGGCAGGGAAAGGAAGAAAAGATGTCCTGTGTGCTCCCAAACATCTTGTGCTCCAAGGCACTGAGGAGAGACATTTTATAATGCAAGCTGAAACAGTTCTGGTAGTCTTCCCTCATTAGTTAAATCAGAAAGGCCAAGGACCTTCACTACTTTTACTGAATTTTTTTTCCTTTTCTTTTTCTTCCCACCCCCCCACCTTTCCTCCCTCCTCTCCGCACCTTTTGTCTTGCTTTCAGTTCACCCATCTGCATCTGGTCTTGCCCAGGCAGCTGCTGCTCTATTTGTATGTTCCCTGGGGAGCTCTGGTGCTCCTTTAAGATCTCCTGTTGCTTTGGGAATTCACCTTACAGACATGGTGCTTCATTACCCTCTCTCATTTATTTAGTACTGTGAGAAAAGATTTTTCCCTCCTAAAAAGCAGAAGAACGAGTTTTCCAGCGGCATGTGCTTGAGAGAAGACTGTATCCATGTAAACAACAGGTTTTAAAGTGTCCTACTATTGGCGAAGGAGCGGCTGGCGAGTTTTTGATGGGATATTGTTGGACAGAGTTGGCACTAGGAGGGCCCTTGGAGGCGAGGGCTGAAGAGCTGCCCCCCCTGCTCTTCCTTGTCCAGGGAAGGCTTGCTCGCCAGGCAGCGGCCACATTGCCCCTCCGCACCGCTGCCTCTCCTCCCCTGCCTCGGTCTCGCCACAGTCGCTCCTTTTTGTTCCTGCTAGTTAGAAAAAAAGAGTTGTTGGGAATTTTTCGACCGTCGAGTTCCGTGTTTCCTCGTTTGCCATCGCTGTCCCCCGCCGGGCATTGTGGAAGAGTCGTCCCCTCTGCAGGCGATGGTGGGAACCACCCCGACCTCACTTATCATTGATGACAAATCAATGGCAGCCTTCAGAAAGCTAGCCCCCAGGATCCCTGCTCTGGAGCAGTGGGAGGCTTCCCTGACGGATAAAGGACTCCTTGCAGCACTGACTTGTTGCCTTAAATCTAACAGAGGAAACTTTTCCATTCTCTTCAGGAGCAGCTCACTCCATTTGTGATTTGTCTTGAGGGAAGGTGGTGGCTGGTGGAAAAGGGGCACTTGGGGAGCAAGGGGGAAGATGGAGAGCACTGGCGTTTGTAACAATTTTTCTGTTTCCCTTTCACAGTAGTCTTGACTAGTACCTGCAGAGCTGGGCTCACAAAGCCTCTCCAAAGTGCCTGAGGTTCCTCCTCACAGTGCAAGTTTACTGTGTGTATTGCTACCAGCAATACAGCTGGGCCCAGCAACAGGCTTCAGCTTTGGGCAAATAGTTCTACAGCTTTTCTTTAATTGCTTTTGAGGGGAGTAGAGTGAGATGGGTTTGAGAGGAGGGAGGGGGAAGGAACATTTGTATATGTGAGGGAGATAAAACTAGAGATAGGTGGTGTGGTTTACCTCCTACTGCTTAGGTTTCTAAAGGGAGCATCCACGTTAAAACTAGAGAGGGTTTGGCGAGCATCTGTGTTGGATCTGAGGGAGAAGAGAAATTTAGGCACACAATACTCTCTCTTTAAAGCAAACTACTGCAGCTCATCTGTCTAAAAAAATTTTGGCCTTGGGGTTCCTTGAACCTATTGTAGTCCTAAGATAGTCAGGTAAGCTCATATCTATGTGCGGGTTCTGTCCCCCATTTTTAAAGCTGCAGTGAAGATGTCATGGAACTGCACGCTGATGTCAATAAGAGACCATATGAAACCACTAGTCCATAGCATTATGGGGGAAAAAGTAACCAGGCCACTTCCTTTAAATGTTGCTTTCCATCCCTGCAGGACTGGCAGCAAGCTTGGCATACACATAGTTTGATACTAAATTATTACACTGACTAAGCTATTTTGCATGCATTATTTGCTGTGCGTTAGAGAGTCAAATGTCTTAGACCTGATGCTCTTGTTACAGTAGAAATGATGCTAGAATCGTATTCCTAGTTCCTGATACATCATGTCAGAAATTAAATCTGGGTAGGAGATGCTTTTATGTGCATCCCAGAACAGAGTACTCTTGCTGCAAGGTCATAATTCCACAGAAACTTTATGCTGAGCATTACTAGTGACTGCACACATGGAGACTGGACGTCCTGAACTTTCTGGCCAAGCTTTGGCTAATATTACTTTTCCACTCAGTTAAATTCCAGCAAAACTTCCAAACCAAATCCAATCTCCAAGCAATTGGGAGAGTCACTCAGTGTCAGTGTGTGGAACAATATGGATGATGAGGGAAAGCAAGTATGTTGTGCTACAGTAAAACTTGCAGTGGAGTTTTTAGCATGGATATAGTCAACCCTGTTAAATAAGGGACACCTTTGCCTCTCATTTGGAGGGCAGAACAAGAATCCTTTGTAGAAAGAAATTACTAATATACCAAATTTAGGGTTCAGTCAATGTTCATAACTGTATGGAGATCTTTGAGAATCCTTATCTTCACTGGCATTTGGTGACTGCTCCTTTCTTCTGTATGATCTTCAATAATTTTATAAAAATAGTATAGTAACATTATAATATTCATAGAATCATAGAGTCATAGAATGGTAAGGTTGGAAGGGACCTCAAGGATCATCTAGTTCCAACCCCTTGCCATAGGCAGGGACACCTCCCACTAGCACAGGTTACTCAAGGCCTCATCCAATCTGGCCTTGAACACATCCAGGGAGGGAGCATCCACAACCTCCCTGGGCAACCTGTTCCAGTGCCTCACCACCCTCACTGTAAAGAACTTCCTCCTAACATCCAGTCTAAATCTCCCCTCTGCCAGTTTAAGCCCATTGCCCCTTGTCCTGTCATTGCAAGACCTTGTAAATAATCCTTCCCCAGCCTTCCTGTAGGCCCCCTTCAGATACTGGAAGGCTACTATCAGGTCCCCTCGAAGCCTTCTCTTCTCCAGGCTGAAGAGCCCCAACTCTCTCAGCCTGTCCTCATAGGAGAGCTGCTCCAGCCCTCTGATCATCTTTGTGGCCCTCCTCTGGACCCGCTCCAACACTTCCATGTCCTTCCTGTGCTGAGGGTTCCAGAACTGCACACAGTACTCCAGGTGGGGTCTGACGAGAGCAGAGTAAAGGGGCAGAATCCCCTCCCTTGCCCTGCTGGCCACGCTTCTCTTGATGCAGCCTAGGACTCGGTTGGCTGTCTGGGCTGCATGTGCACACTGCAGGCTCATGTTGAGCTTTTCATCAACCCAGACTCCAAGGTCCTTTTCCTCAGGGCTGCTCTCCAGCCATTCACCACCCAGCCTGTATTTGTGCTTGGGATTGTGCCTACCCAGGTGCAGGACCTTACACTTGGCCTTATTGAATTTCATCAGGTTGGCCTGGGCCCAACTCTCCAGCCTGTCCAGGTCCCTCTGGATGGCATCCCTGCCCTCTAGCAAGTCGACTGTGCCACACAGCTTGGTGTCATCTGCAAACTTGCTGAGGGTGCACTCCATTCCTCTGTCCATGTCACTGACAAAGATGTTAAACAGCACTGGTCCCAGCACTGACCCCTGAGGGACACCACTTGTCACTGGTCTCCAGGTGGACATTGTGCCGTTGATCGCCACTCTCTGGGTTCGACCATCCAGCCAATTCCTTATCCAGCGAGTGGTCCATCCATCAAGTCCATGCTTTTCCAGTTTGGTGACCAGGATGTCATGTGGGACAGAGTCAAATGCTTTACTCAGGTCCAGGCAGATGACATCAGCTGCCCTTCCCTTGTCCACTTTCGCTGTGACTTCATCATAAAAAGCCACTAAATTTGTCAGGCAAGATCTGCCCTTGGTGAAGCCATTGCTAGTTTCCACCAATCACCTCTAGTTTGCTTTCCATATATATATTAATATAATTATTTTTATATTAGCATTACATATAATTAATATTATAATAATTTTATGAAAAATATTTATCTTCAGTAAATCCAAGTGCCGGGTGCTGCACTTTGGCCACAACAACCCCATGCAGAGCTACAGGCTGGGGTTGGAGTGACTGGAGAGCAACCAGACAGAAAGGGATCTGGGGGTGCTGATTTGGTGCACTGATCAGCAGTGTGNCAATGGCATCCTGGCCTGCATCAGGAATAGTGTGGCCAGCAGGAGCAGGGAGGTCATTCTCCCCCTGTACTCTGCACTGCTTAGGCCACACCTTGAGTACTGTGTCCAGTTCTGGGCCCCTCAATTTAAGAAGGACATGGAGGTGCTTGAGCATGTCCAGAGAAGGGCAATGAGGCTGGTGAGAGGCCTCAAGCACAAGCTCTATGAGAAGAGGCTGAGGGAGCTGGGGTTGTTTAGCCTGGAGAAGAGGAGGCTCAGGGGGGACTTTATTGCTGTCTACAACTACCTGAAGGGTGGTTGTAGCCAGGGGGAGGTTACCTTCTTCTCTCAGGCAACCAGTGACAGAACAAGAGGACACAGTCTCAAACTGTGCCAGGGGAAGTTTAGGCTGGAGGTGAGGAGAAAGTTCTTCACTGAGAGAGTCACTGGCTACTGGAATGGGCTGCCCGGGGAGGTGGTGGAGTCACCGTCCCTGGAGGTGTTCAAGGCAGGTTTGGACGTGGCACTTGGTGCCATGGTCTAGTCTTGAGGTCTGTGGTAGTGGATTGGACTTGATGATCTTTGAGGTCTCTTCCAACCTTGGTGATACTGTGTGTGATTATTTGTCAGCTTAAAAGCGCTTTCTGACACTTCAGTTAGAAATTAATTTGGAAAACAGAGAAAATCCCTGTGCTGAGTGTGAGTTATAAAGCTTGTTGGCAAAAGCCTCTTTGACTGTCTCTGTGATGAGCATTGCCTATCCAGTAGCAGGCTTGAGTCAAGCAGGAGCTCTGCTCCAATTATTGCCCCAAATGAAGGGCTTCAGAGGAACTGTAGTCTAGATGATGCCTTCTGAGAGGCCACCTTTGGGCCTGAGTGCTCCTTTGCTGGCCTACAGGCAGTAAGGAGGAGAAACCAGCTTCACTAAGCTATTTCTGTATGATACAATGTAGCATTGAAGATTGTGTTGCCATTGCCAGAAATTAAATGGAGTCCTCTATGGAGCTGAATCTGTCATCCCACAAGGCTGTTAAGTCAAAACCAACTATGTTATGCCAAACACTGAACAATGCAACCTACTGCTTGTTTAAATCGTTCCAGGTAATTTTTATGGGTTGGCTTTTTACTAACTTTTCCATCTGCATCACTTAGCATTTTTCTAATCGGCTTGCATGTAACTTAAACTGGGGTATGTGTAGTCAGCAGGCATAAAGGGAAGTGTGACTCTTTGCACTTGATTTGGATCAGATTTTAATTTCTGTGCCTTTGTCATTGGGGGAAATGAAGAAAGGTTTGACAAGAAAGAGCAGAAGATAATGGGATTATGGAAGTGGGGAGTTCATAGAATGTTAGGCATTGGACTCCAAGGTCTTTCTCTACGGAGCTGCTTTTCAGCAGGATGACCCCATATCTGTATTGATGCCTGGTGTTATTCCTCCCCAGATGAAGGACTTTATGCATGTCCTTGTGGAATTTCATGAGGTTCCCCTTCATCCAACTTTCCAGCCTGTCCAGATCTCATTGGATAGCAGGACAGCCTTCCGGTGCGTCAGCCAACTCCTCCGGTTTTGTATCAGCAGTGAACTTGCTGAGCGTATACTCTCTCCCCTCAGCCAGGTCATTGATGAAGAGCTGAACAAAACTGGACCCAGTACTGATCCCTGGGGAACACCACTGGCCGTGTGCCTCCAACTGGACTCTGCACTTCTGATCACAACCCTCTGAACTGTCCTTAATTCAGTTTCCAATCCACCTCACAGTTCAACTATCTAACCCACTTTTCCTGAGTTTATCTGTGAGGAAGTTCTGGGAGGCAGCGTCAAAAGCCTTGCTGAAGTAAAGGAGGACAATATGAACTGCTCTCCCTTCATCTATCCATTTGGTCACATTAAAAGATAGGAAAGGGATGAAGCAATGTGGGCAAGTGGAAGGAGAGTTCTGGGTACCAGGTGTGAGATGGGTCACTTCCTTTTTCTCTCTTTTCCTCCATCAGGCCTGTCCCATTTCTCTGTAGAGGCTCACCTACAAAGAAACTTGTATTTCAGGTTCTTTTCTCTTGCCTCTTCTTTTTCTTATAAAAAAGGGGCTTGCAAGTTTGAGAGGCGTGAGGCTGACCTGTTTGGCACACTGTTCTGTACCACCTGTGTTGCATCCCTTTCCCTCTGTTGTGTTTTGCAAGCACCCAGCACTTCTGCAAATCATTCCTTGGCTCTTCAGGTTGGACACCTAGTAACAGAGATTCCTGGCTTGGATCTCTGACTGTCAAGGTATATAAAATGGAACTGGTGAATCAGTAACTTAATTCAGTAAGATGTGAAGACAAATGAGTCTGTGTTTATGAACTGTTCAACAGTTCAGGACTTTGTGCTGCAAGTAATGTAGCGATTGTGTGGTCTCATAAAGTACAGAAGGGGCCTGTAAAAGCTGTGCAGGTGGATTTAATTCTGAGATTTCATTAAAGATTTTTTTAAAACTTTACTTATAATAGTTTTTAAAATGCTTGGTGTAATCAACAGCAGGAGGATTTATTTTCTTTTGAAGTGTGGTGTATAAGATGCTGTCTTTGCAAGACTGTTGCTCAGTTCTGTGTACCAGGAAACAAACTTTTAAAGTTCACACCTGTAAAAGTAAATTTGCTAAAATCTTTTAGGTTCTGTAACATTACACCTGGTCTCTCACATTCATTGAAGGGAGTACTGGTGTTGGGGAGTCACGATCTCTCTCTTAGTGTGCTCTTTACTGCTGCCTCTGTGGTTAACCTCTTCCTCATGGGCCATTTAATCCACAGGGAATACATGTGTCTACATATGTATTCTTTAATATAATTTTTGTGTTGGCGTTAACCTGTAGCATTTCTCTACTATTTCTACCCCTGGAAGAAGAGATTGGAGTCTCTTATAATGCTCTGCTTGCAGCCTCTTTCAGCCTTTTTGGACCCATTCTCTGATAAAGGACAAAGTCTAGTAAAGGCCACAGGTCTGCACATGAAAAACACAGGGAACGTGAGTTGAGATCTATGTTAATTTCCCTCCGGAAACTGGCTCTCTGTAATTACAGTTCCGACATTCTGCAGAAGAAAAGGACCCTGTCCACCCTACAGCCCTCTTGGCAAATTTGATGCTTCTTGCAGAAAGGAAACCAGGCGTGGAGCGGAGCAGGTCAGCTGGGGCCTGAGAATGCTCCCCTTCTGTGTCTTCATTGCAGGAGGGGGTTGGGGACTGTTCATCTCCCTAGCTTCCTTCTTGCCTCTTTCCTGAAATCTCCCAAGTAAATACAATTTTATTTTATTATATTGCTGCCTATCTGCTGTTGTTTTTCCTACAAAAAAGGTGGAAGGGGCAAGAAGGATCGAAAGAGTCTGACGACAGGAAGAGATGAATTGCTGAAGAATGACACTGGCAGGGACTATTGTTCATTTTAACGCTGGAGCAGGAGCAGAGAGAAATGTTCACACGCCATCCTTGGGTATCCTGCTGGGCAGGCTAGGAAAGGGGCATTCCAGCTGGTCATGAGATTTGGCTGGACAGATTGAATTGGGCTGAATAGAGTGCTCACTGTTTTTTATTATTATTATTTTTTTTATAAAGAAACCCACTGATTAATTGTGATGGAACTCCATTAAAGAGAGAGTCTCAAGCCCACATACACATAGACATAAAGCTCTCAGCCTACCATAGTGCAATATCTGTGCCTTAACCCTTTGGGGGAGGGGGATGCTCAGAGAGTCAGCATTGCTCAGTCTGTCTTTACATGTTTGTATGCGAGGACTTCTGTCCTTTGGGGAAGGAGTTGTGTGCACAGCAGGAGATCTGTAAGCAGACTGTATCTCATGAAAGACAAGTGCCCGGGGAATGAAAATAAGATTTAGGGGTATTTTGTTCATTAAGAGGTTGTATGGGAATTTGCTCAAACATTTCTGGCTTTATTTTAATGGTTTTGCCCAGTTCAGTAGACCTCTGTTTGTATTGGTCTCTCCTGTCCTATCAGGAGTGCAACAACAGGAAAAGTCTGTGAAGAGTCTTGTAAAGTTCCACAGACTCCTTGGGGATTGCAGCAAATGAACTTGGTAGATGCATGAATACCCTTGTACTAGATGTAAGATAAAAACCTAGGTGAGTATCTAAAAGAATGCTGCAATCTGTGTGAGAACAAAGCTGTAGTTCTTCTGAACACGGTGACTGATGCAGAGTTTGAAAGCGGATGGACAGCTTGGACATACGCTATCTCAGCAGTGATGGGATGGAATTTCAAGATAGTTAAGAGACCTCTTTCTGTGAGTGAACTGTTTTGTTAGGTATTGGTTTCATTTCAGATGTGTGCAAGGAGTCCAGATTGTCATACTTCTGGTTTTCTTTATCCCTTCTTTTTGCTCAGCAGATTTAATGTCTGACCATGATCGAATGCCCTCTACTCATTCTCTTGCTTCCTTAACACCCTGTTTGTAGCTTGCTGCTTCCGTTCAGAGGCACAGATGATTTATTCAGATCATCTCTTCAATCTCTGAAAGGGGTCTCTGTGTTGCAGTAAAAGGATACTGGGTGGGGGGAATGTTCTCTCCCCCCAGCAATGTTGAGCTTCAAGTGCACCACAGTAGAGGATAGCACAATCTCTAATTGGCATGCTCTTGTTGTTTTAGCCTTTTCTGCAGTATCCTGTGCACAGATGTGCCCATTGGAGATCTTGGAGAGATGAAAGGAGCAGAGATGCAGTTGAAGCAAACAAAGGTCTTTTGTGGGCACTGGGAAGATGACAGAAGCATTGTTTTTTGCTATCTAAAGCTCCTCATTATTTTGAATTCATAGACTTGTAGAATTGTTTATGTTGGACAACACCATTAAAATCATCAAGTCCCACTGTTAACCTAGCATTGCCAAGTTCACCACTAAACCATGTCACTAAGCACTGCATTTGTGTCTTTTAAGTAGCTCCAGGGATGGAAACTCAACCACTTCACTGGGAAGCCTGTTGAAATGCTTGACAACCCTTTCAGAGAGACATTTTCCTAATATGCAGTCTGAAACTTCCCTGGTGCAACTGTGAGTTTGTTTCTTTTCATTCTATTTATTTGTTGCTTGGGAGAGGAGACCAAGACCTATCTTGCTACAGCCTCCTTACAGGTAGTTGTAGAGAGTGATAAGGTCTCCCTTCAGCTTCCTTTTCTCCACACTGAACAACCCCAATTCCCTCGGCCTTTCCTCATAAGAGAGCCTTAGACCCTTTACAAGCTTTGTTGCCCTTCTCTGGACATGCTCTAGAACCTGAACATCTAGTGAGAAACCCAAACCAGGAATCTGTTATTTGAGGTGTGCCAAGTACAGGCAAGTGATTGCTTCTGTGGTCCTGATGGCCACATTATTGCTGATACAGGCCAGGATGCTGTTGGCCTCTTTGACCACCTGGGCACACTGCCGGCTCATACTCAGCTGGCTGTTGACCAACAGCCCCAGGTGCTTTTTCTCTGGGCATCTTTCCAGTCACTTTTCTTGAAGCCTGTAGCATTGCATGGGGTTGTTGTGACCCGAATGCAAGACCTGGCACTCGGCCTTGTTGAGCCTTGTACAAATGGCTTTGGCCCATTGTTCCAAATCCCTCTGTAGAGCTTTCCAACCCTCAAGTAAATCAATACTTTGTCCAAACTCGGTGTGGTTTGCAAACTTAGCAGGTATACGCTTTGATCCCCTTGTTCAGGTTATTGATAGATACTAAACAGAACAGGCCCAAATACTGAGCCCTGGGAAACATCACTTGTGATCAACCACCAGCTGGATTTAGCTTCATTCATCACAACTTTCTGATCTCAGCCATCCAGTTGTTTTTTCACCTAGCAAAGAGTACACCTGTCCAAACCATGAGCTGCCACTTTCTCCAAGAGAATGCTCTAAGAAACTGAGTCAAAGGCTTTGCTAAAGTCTAGGTGGACAATATCCACAACCCTTCCCTCATGTACTTGTGGATAGCACCCATGACAGGAGCTTTCTTTGAAAGAAGTTTTTGATCCTCCTTTCTGTTGTCTTGCATCTGTGGCCACTTCCATCAAAAGCTACCAACGCAGCTTGTGCCCTCACTGGCCTGGTTTTACAGGAAGTGACTGTCAAATGGATGAGACTTCATGCTCTGCTCCTTCCTATTGGAAAAAGGAAAGGGGAAAAAGTCAAAACAGTAGCATATTGAAACTCTCTCTGCATAGAATGTTTGAGTATTGAAGGGAAGAAGAGCATTGTACTGCCTAAGTCCCCACAATTTATCAGTAAAATGGAAAAGGACAGGCTCTTACAAGCTTTTCAATGCATCCTCCTCATGAAAAGAGAGCTTGCTGCAAGTGCTGCTGCTGCAGCAGCTGCGTTGCGACCCCTTTGATAAGGTGGGATCTGTTGAGATCGTAGGCAGAAGATTTGCTCTTAGGTGACCAAGGATGAGAATCAAGTTTCATGGTAACCCAGCACTGACAGAGCCAAGGTGGCAGGAATAACAGAATTTCCTCAGATTCCTAGTCTGCATTTTGAACATGAAAAGAGTAAGGTAGAGGAGAGCTGCTCTAATTGCAAAAATATGAGACCTAAAATGCCTGTTGTTCATGCAGCTAAGTGAGGGGTCACTTCTGCAGAGAAATCTTACTTGTTGCTGACTTAATACATCTTCTTGTTCCTCTTCTGTATGTCTATGGCTTCCCCTCCATCCTTCTTGCCACCTTCTAGCCCTGCTGTAGTCCTTCCCTGCAGTTCTGTTAATGTTTAACAAATTTCTCTCCAGTTTCTATGTTTCTTTTGGCAGTAGCTCAAGGCAAACTCCCCAGAACCAAAACTAATTTAGCAACAGTAGCATTTAAATATTGGCTCTGTGCCATCAGGCAGGCAACCTCTTCACTGAGAAGAAATCTAATTCCAGTGTTTATTAGATCAACAGTGGCCTCAGGGTTGGACTTCCTTTAATGTTGGCCTTTTAATAATTGTAAGGCTAATACAGAAACTTGGGAATTCCCAGGAGGGTCTCAGGAGCCTGCCTNTTTTTTTTTTTTCTCTTCTCTTTTATTGGAAAACAAGGCTTGGATCTGAATTAATTTGGGTCAGGGAGCACAGGGGGAGCAGCCTGGTGAAGTGGAGCAGGAGGTGTTATTTTGACTTCCCAAGCAGTGTGTGTAAATCCTTCTGCATTTGTGCAGTTGTGACTTGGATTTCCTGCAAGTTTGTTTTACAGATCCCTTGGGAGTAAGGACCTAAATGGGGCAGGGCAAATTGTGCCCTAATTAAGAAGTGGACTGGGACTGGGTAGGATCTGCATTAATTGCTCAGTTTGGCCACAAGCTCTTTGGGAAGTCCCTTAGGGCTCAGGTTTTTGAGCATGAAGAGTGTGTGCGGTGGGGTCTATGAGTGTTTCATAATACCAAGAGCTAGGTCTAAATCTCTTTTGCCAGATGTGTAATGACAGTTAAATGTTGGCTTTTGCACTGATTTTAATGACTTTGGTACCCAAATGTTCACAGATTTCTGCTACTAGGCTTCCATCTTGTGCTTCTGAATTGAAAGGTATTATCTTCAACTCTGGAGAGGTGTTGAAATTGTTCATTAGTAGGAAAATAAATTAAGGCATTCTGGCACTTTGGTAGTGGAGGCCACAAACATACCTACAATTATGTGGTTCCATAATGAAGTCATTTTACTCTTTGTGCATCTTCCTCCCCTCACCCTAGTGCTGTTACTCCTGTTTCATCAAAGGTGAAACCCAATGTGAACAACATGAAATTGTCTGTAAGGGATCTTCTGTTGCTTTTTTGCTTTTCTGGGATTTGAGTATGAATGAACTGTAGAGCTTGTGGGCTTGTAGAGGCAGCACCTGAGACTTCCAGCTGAAGGAGAGGAAGAGTTTTGTGACCACTTTATAAGCGTTGCAAAGGAGTTTGAAGTCCAGGTGCTGTGGGAGGTGTAGGTTGGTGTTTTGTGATCTAGAAAGCGAACAAATGTGGGTGGGCTGAATACAGATGATGTACAGCATAGTTGTCCTGCAGTAACCCCAGTCACTGATGTTCTTGTTTTTTCTGTTGGCAGTTTGATTCGGCAAGTTCTTTCCAACAAAACCTACTTGTGTGAAGCTTGTGTTTTTGATTGCACGTGTGTCTCTGTGTGTATTTGTGTTACTGGTAAAGATTTATTTTTTACTTCAAATCTAATCCTTTTCTTTGGTGAGCAGCACAGTTGCTGTGATGTCTCTGTGTTCGTGTGATGCTTCTTTCTTTGCCAGGTCCAACCCTGTGCTTTCAGCTCAGTCTGGCCAGTGAATAAATTGCCTGTTTGCGGCTCATCCTCAGAGGGCAACGTAGTATCATGTAGAGGGTTATTTTTCAGAAAAGATATACAGAACAACTCTCTTTGTCCCAAGATAGCTCCACTGATATTGTGGTTTGAGTTTTTGAAGTCCTCCTGAATGTGGGATTACAAAAAGAAGCTTCTGCCTCCTTACTGCCACAAAACCACACTGAATCCTATCCTTTCGCTGGAGAACTCCTCTGCTAAGTAGAGCTCATGTGGTTGACTTCCCAGTCTCTTGTGTGGCAGTGAATTGGAAAACTACAAAGCTCAGACGGTCCACCACTACCATGATGCCATTTTTACAGAAGATCAAAAGAAACTCCTTAAAATGACCTTGTAAGAGAACAGTCTCTCTTGTCCAGGAATCTGGCCTTTTCTGTTTTATTCTTTATGTATATGCAACACTTCAGTCCAGCTAGAACATAAAGGAGGAATTTACAATTGTTGCGTTTTTGTCTCCCAAAGTGTCTGACTAGCCATGTTATGTGTTCTGTGACTGATCAGACAGAGGTGCTTTTGTATCAAGTAGATTGGATGATCCAAAGAATGCTCTGAGTTCTAGTTTTGGAGAAAAGCTGGGCATATGTTCTGAAGGGGAAGATGTCCTTACAGCTAGTCCAGTGCCTGGATTATCTGGAAAATGAAAGAAACTGGCTAAACGTACCTGTGGGACAGATTTACTTAGCATATTTGAGCGAGCCAATGTAGAGTTAAACCTTGAAGACCAGGTCAAAAATGTCTTCCTAATGTGTTATGACCAAGATTATGGGGTGCTTTGTAAGTCCAAAGAGCACTGGACAAGTGTGGATGCAGTAATTAATGAAGGTCCTAAGTGGTGTGTGAGAGGAAGCAAAAGCTCAAAAAGCTTCTGTATCTAAAGAGAAAGGTGCCAGTTTCTTAGAGAATCTGTGATAAGGAGGTGGCTGGAGAAGATCCTTTGTGTTCTGAATTTTCCTGAGTACATTTACCAGGCTTTAATTCTTGCAACCCAGATGGAAAAATACCACTTCTATTTGTTTCTTGGTTCCCTGACCATTACATTTCAAGCAAAGAAGGCAGTACTGCTTTCTTCTCCTGGGTTCCTTCTTTAGACCACTCCAGCTTTCTTTTCCCCCACCTCAAGACAACTTAGCTTCTTGAGAAGATGCAATTAAACAGGTGTAGTTTGCAGACAGTAGATTGCAATATAAGATGTGACCTCTAACTTTTTTGGTAGCATCTACCGAAGTTTGAGGCTGTTACTGTTCAAGAGTACATGCAGACAGGAAGATGTATAGCTATCCTTTATGGAACTGAAAACCGAGTGGGTTTTTTCTTTGCTTGTTTTTTTTTTTAGCTTCAGTCAAGTTGACTTAGTCCATACACAGCAAGATTACAGCTGTGTCTTTCTCAGCTGTTAATGAACAGATTCTGTAAAATCCCAAAGGTGATCGCAGCTTGGAAAGGATATGACAGGAATGGGACCAGAAACAGAATGAATGTTGGAAAAGTACTGAAAGCTTGTTTGCCTTAGAAGTTAGTACTTGGGTTACTTAAACTAAGGGAAGTGAAGTAGGAGGAGGAATGCAGAGATGCAAGTGACACCTTTCTTTTATCATATTGCTGTTATGAGTGACAGATGCCAAGCTGTTTTCTGTTAGGTGTTGTAGGCTACTTGCATTCATCTCCATTCAGTGAAATAACTCTGAAGTTCTGGTTCTTCAAGGTCCTTTCCCAGAAGTGACAGAACATATCTTTGCTGTGACAGTAGTAAACTGTGGGTGCTCCTGTAACTGAGGTAATTCAAGGCTCTCTAGAGGGTAATTGCTTCAAGTATTTACTCTTCTGCTTTTCCTTCCTTTTCCAGTGGATTGAAGCTCTCTGCTTTCATGTTCTGCTGCCAGCAAAACCCAAGTTAGTTGGACTAGCCTGAGTAGATCTGTGGTATATTTGAGGGACAGCAGCCATCAAAGTAAACCTGTAAAACACAGCAGGGGGTCTCTTCCTAAGGACTTGGTGAGAGCCTGCTTTGCACAAATCGTTCCTTCTGAAGACTGTAAGCAGCATAATTTGATTGAAGTGGTGCACTTTGATTGTCCAAAAATTTAAATCTTGCTACGGATCTCATAGCTGCCTCAAATTTATTAGAAATGTCATCTAAAGTGCCATTTTTGGTTTGGACCTTGTTTTTGTTTTGGTCTTATATATTCCAACAAAGGCCAGTAGTGTTTTTATGTCTGTGTCTCTTTCCCTTTGTTCCCTCAATTTATTTGCAGAACAAAAGCATGTGAGAAATCCATCTCTCTGTGGAGTAGCGAAGAAGTTAAAGGAGAGCTTATGGAGTTTACAGTGTTTCTGTCCTGTAACTGGAGAAGCAAGCTCTAGTGTTTAACTAGTCCTCATCAATGTCTGTAGCTTATCTCCATGAACTTTGGTATAGTAGAAGGATTTCCAACTGTTCAGTGAGCTTTTCTTCCTCAAGTGCTGTCATTCTAGTGAAACTTTTTGGTCAACAGAGTAGGTGAAATACATTGGAAGTATCCTTTTTTCTATGGATTATCTCTTTAAAGCAGCAGGTTACTTCTCTAGCTGACTCTTAGCAATTGATTGTATCATGAAGGTCTCACAGTAATATTTCTGCTGTTGTGCCTTTCTTTTTTAAATTTCAGTATCTCCTGCACTCTGCGATTCGTTAAGTTGATCACAACTGTGATGAGACAGGAAAGGATAGAGACCATTAGTGTGTGCTTTTTAAAAAAACATCACACAACAGTGATAGAAATGGAAAGTTATGTGTCTCATAGTGCTAAGGTGACTAATTCCTGCAAATCATGATGTTGGCTTAAGGTAGTATTTTAAAGTGTTGTTCATTTAGCATGTGTGTGTTCTGACAGGGTTTGAGTCACATAGTTCTGCCTGCCAAGCGCTGGTAGCCCAGCTAAACATTGCTGCACTGTTGTAGAGTGGATGGTGATATTTCTGAATGCTGTTATGCAGCAGTAACCTTTTATTAATCCGTCTGTTTCTGAGTGATATTTCCTTGCTGTTTAATGTGCTTGAGTGCAGTGGTGCTCTGTGACAAATAATTCTAAGCACTTTATATCTGTCCCTTGGACTCTCTTGTAGTTCTCTGTTAATGTGCAGTTGCACAGAGGCTTGCAGCTATGTAAGGAAATGACCCTCCAGGCTAAAACAAGCGAAGCATGTTTCTTGATGACATCTTTCAGCTATCACTGTGCACTTCACAATACAATATAGATGAAATGCTCTCTGCTTAAGAGGTAAAATCTACAGATAATGAAATGCCAAATCTGAAGGGATGCTTTTAACAGGAACAGAAAATCTGTGCAAGGTGGGAAGCATAATGTTCTTGCTCCTTCGAGTCCAGCTTTCTGTGAAGGAAATACGTTAGTCCAGAGAAAATATAAATACACGAGTTGAAAGGATTTAGGAGGCTAAATCTCATCCATCAGGGTGCCTTGGAGGTGAGAAACAGAGTGTCAGAGATGGTATACTGCAGTTTTTCTGTCCCTTTTTTCTTTTGTGTTTTACCAAGAATCTGTTGAATGTGAGGACAGATGCTCCCACTTGAATGTTTCAGAAAACACTTGTAGAGAGATTGGGAGAGTAGTTGGTCTTGAATTGTGATGTTTTGAAGGCTCAAAACCCTTTTTAAAAAATACCTGTTTCTAATGACATTGGACATGATATCTGAAATAGTCCAGTACAAGGCTGATGAGTTGCCTGTTTTCTTGCACATTGGCAGACATGCAGAGCTGCAGAACAAAAGCTGCAGTTTTGATTCCTCTGCCAGCTACAAGTGTTTGAGGGAACCTTTTAATTAGGGAAAGTGGGATATTTGCCATTTAATGGCAAGTAAATATGCAGTAAACACAGCAGTGTGGTTATATTTCAGTCAGATGATGATCTGGAAAATAGTTGAGAAGTTTTACCAGGTTCTTATAGAGTAATTCTGGTGCCTCTAGGAAAGAACTGCATAGGAATCTGAAGAGAGGACTCGGGGGAAAAGCCTGGGTAAGATTTCCTCTTGTCTGGCCTTGCTTGATAGAATTCCTTAGTTGCTTGGAAATAGTTATCATCAACGTGATACTTCTTGCCTGTCTTTGGACAGAGACTGTAGGCTGAGATTTTGATGTGTTTAATGTGCTTTAGTTAATATACTGGGACTTTATGGGTTGTCCACCATGGGTTATTTCATATGCAACTAAAGGGCTGGTCAGAAAACAAGGGATAATAAAAATTCTTGTTAGGGGAAAAAATAATGTACAGAATTGATAAATCACTGCCTTTTGTTTGACTTAAAGAACCAAATAGCAGAGGAGCCAAAGCCACGTTAGTCCAGGGTTCAAGCAAAATCTATTTGAAGTCTTGAGGGAGTAGTGTGCCTTAACACACCTGTGCTGGTTTGAGGCTAATTAAATCCTTAACTGTGAGAAGAAAGAAAAAAAACCAGCAGTAACCTATATCACTTACTCTTCTGCTGAGAAATGCAGCTAGTCAAAATACAGTTAAGACACTCACTTCTCAGTTCTCAGTTTGCTCCTTTCTCTCTGGCACTCTGTGGCTGCATCTGCCTTAACTCTAATCTGACCTAACTCTTTATTTCCTCTAACCTTCTTGTTGGCTTTTTGACATCTTACCTCAGCTCTCTCCAGATTTATTGTGTGAGATATGTGGGGATTGATATGGTTATTTCTGAAGGGAGGGAAAGAGGAGGAGGGAGGTTTGGGTCAGGATCCTTCTGGCAATCTGATTGTTTTGGGAGGGATTTTGTGTTTCTGCGTTACTTTTAACTTCTATATAACTGTATATCATGTGTATATTGTGCTAAGCTGCAAGTATAGCTTCACTCCTTAACTTCCAGCTGGCTGAGTCTAGTCTGGGTGATTTCATTGTGTGTGTGTGTGTGTGGGTAACTCCCAAACCATTACATCTAATATCTTTGAGCTTCTGCATGGGGCTAATTCAATTTGATTGATTGCTAATTAAGTCTGGTAGTTAAAATGAAGCTATTTTACATTTTATTTTCTATTTTTTATCCATTAGGGGCGTGCTTTTTCTGCCATTGGTTGACAGCGAAAATTGATTTATTGATTTTTTTTATATGATACGGAGAAAGCTGAAAGGGGTGTTTTTGGACTTAGGAGACTACTATCTGGGTTGGATAGGCTTTAATATTACTGAAACTATTACCAATTCTGCTTTTAATAAGTCAGGAAATATTACAACTCCTTTTTCTCCTCCTACAGCTTTAATGCATGTTTTCTGACCAAAAACTGAATTTGCAGACCCCTGTAGTGAGTTTTATACACATAATACAGTACTCTGGTTATCATGTATGAATACAGTCCTAATAATTCTGGTTTCAGGACTAATGGTAGCATTGTGTATGAAAAATAGGAATGTGGCTACTTTAAGAAAACAAGACAAGCAGATTTCTAAAACCTCACGGGCTCCTGATATAGAAGGAAAACAATCTCTTTTGTGTTCTGTAAACAATGATTCTAAAATTCCTGTGGGGGGGAGAACTACCGCAAAATTGGCCAAGAGTATGTTATTTACCAATAACATGGCAAACAGACAAAGGGATTCTTCTCCTCACGCTGTCCAGGTTTCAGCTCTTCTAAATTCTGCACCTAGTTCAAATCCACAGTCTTCTAACGCTGAACCAAATTCAACCTCTCGGGCGTCAGTTCACACCCTCAGCGATTCAAACCCTCAGGAAGGAACATCTACTGCCTTTCTTGATCCTGCAAAGGCGCAAGCTAAGACTAAACATTTGACAAAGAGCAATTCAAGAGAGGATTTAGAGGAGTGGACTTCTGGTACACAAGAGGAAGAAGAGGAAAAATACAACCGTAAGAGATTTGGCCAATATACTTAGATCGCAATACAGTGATGAGAAGAGCTGTGTGAGATTGGCTGCCAAGAAGGAGGATGATTCTGACAAGTTTAAGAGTGCTCTTAGGAAAGTTTTGTTTTCAGGAGAAGGACCACCAGAGGAAGAGGAGGATGACATCCAGGATTTCAGTGATCCCCTCAAAGAGATCAGATTAGTTGGAAAGGAATATGCAAGGGAATCAGGAGAGGGAATCCTAAACTGGCTGGTGAGATGCTGTGCTATTGGTGCAAATGCCCTTCAGGTAGGAGGCAAGTCCACAAAGTACCTAGGGGCACGCACAAAAGAGACTGGAATGGATAAACACCTGATGAACCCTCTTGTTAAGATTAGCTTGTGGACACGCCTGCTGTTGGCTGTGTCTATGAGATATTCTTCCCAAGATAATTTGCCATGGGCAGTTAAGAAGTAGAACACAACTGGATCAGGGAATTAAGCTTTTGAAGGAGTTTGCTGTGAAGGAGGAGCTTTATGGAGATCATGGCACGCATGAGCCTGATGACATTCCTCTTGGAACACATCTCTCTCTTTTGTGAGAACACATCTCACAAAAATCTCACATTGCTCCTTCATCCTATGCTAACATCTTGGCTAGCAGGTTTCTATCAAAGACTGATAATGGAAGACCTCTCACTGTTGGTGAATTCACTGACCAACTGAAGCAGATAGAGGACAGCTTGTCACATTCTGCCCTAGCCAACAGGAACAGATGCCCACCTCCTGCAAGGCAATTCCAACCCAGCAGGCAAATTCCACCTAGACACCAGCAATCACATGGGTCACTTTGGATAATCCTGCATGACCAATTTGTTGAGAACATGAACAAGTGGGATGGTCAACCTACTTCAGTTCTTTTGAAGAGAGTCAGGGAACTACAGAGTGGCAGAAACAGAGGCAACAATGCCAGAAAGGTAGCTGTCACTTCTTCAGCTCCCCAGAGTAACTGTAATTAGTCTAATAATTGCAGTTTTTCTCACAACACCACCAATTATTGTGCACACTCCACATGCCATGTTCAGCATTAGGGGTGCCCTGCCTCCAGCCAGGAGGAGGAAAGGGATAATGGAGAGAACTGAATCTATTGGAATGTATTCATTAGGTGGGGTGGCAGTTCAAAAGTTTGGAAATACAGGGCTTTAGTTGACACAGGTGCTCAGTGTACTCTATTGCCATCCAATTGCAAAGGGACAGAGTCAATAACTATTTCAGGAATCACTGGTGGATCGCAAGAGTTAGCTAAGTTGCAGACTGAAATAAGTTTAACTGGTAAAGAGTGGAAGAAACATACTATTGTAACAGGTCCTGATGTGCCTTGCATTCTGGGAATTGACTTTTTTGAGACAAGGTTGTTTCACAGATCCTAGAGGCCACAAATGTGCTTTTGGAATAGCATCTGTAGATATTGAGGATTGTTAATTGAAACTGTCCATTAGACCTGACCTTTCAGATGAATCTGCAGTTGTGGGACATCATGACATAGAGGATCTGAAACTGCCAATTGCTACTCAAACTGTGCACCACAGGCAGTACAG
>VWZE01021430.1:6085-17239 GCA_013396675.1 Eubucco bourcierii | reverse complement strand
CCAGTACAGATTTACTGTGTTAAAATGATTTTATCTTTTTTTTTTTTTTTTTTTTCTCCATACGGTTTGTCTTGAGGTTTCAGCTCCAGATGTTCTGTTATCGTCATTCTTGGATTGCTCACATTTGTTTTATACCCATGATTGTAAAGCTGTGTGTTTTTAGCCCCTTGATTCCCTTTGTCTGGAGGCTGGATTATCAGTTGCTTGGCAGGAAGCTGTGCTTTGCCAACAACCTCTGGCAGCCCTCATTCACTTTAGTAATGTGCTAGAACCCCACAGGCATCTTCAAGGATGAAATAAAAGAGATGATCTGTTGTTCTAACTGCCAAACCCTGCCTGTATTCCAGGTCACACTGCTCTGCTTCCTGAGTCTGTCTTTGGTGTAGACTAGAGTGATGAATCCTCAGCTCTCCTAAGCTAAAACCTTTTCCTTTTGCAGTTTGGAGTCACCCAGTTGTCATATCACTACTCCCAGATTTTTTTTGTGGTTACAGAAGTTCACCTGAAGCACAGCAGGCCTTACACTGCAAGGTATTGCAGGGCCGTTGGTATTGTAGAGTTACTGAGAAGCAAGGTGATTGGCACTACACTGTGCTTCTAATCAGGCACAGCAAGAGAAACATATATCCAGGAGTCCTCTGCCTCCTGTACAGGCTACTAGAATAATCAAAAGTCACTTACAATGAAAAGTCGGTCCCTTTTCTCTTTTGAAATGCTTGGGAAGATCCATTCTCCAAAAGAAGCTACCAGAATTCTCATTAACACTATAAAGTTGTAGAAAATTGTGATGGAAAGACTTGCTGTCTTCTTTTGTCATCTTCTCAAAGATGTAAAAGGAATGCAGTAAAGAAACCATGCTGATACAGCTGAAAGTAATTATCACTGACAGAAATTAAGTTCACTTCAATAAAATAATAATAATTTTAAAAAATTCATTAAATAGAAATTTCCTTCTGCTTTGGAAGCTTGCAGTTTTTTCATATAGAGGAAGTTGGGATCTGCTGTTTTGTTTTCTTATTGAATCCAAACTTTTTCTTTGTGTATCACTAGAATTCAATGAATTTTAAAATTATTTTGGTGGAATAGAATTACCACCCCCAAGCATGTAATTTAACTAAAAAAAAAAAAAAAAATCCATGGTATATATTGGATTCTACAAAAAATGAGGCATTGAGAGTAACAATTGTTATCATTCCTCATTTTCTTGAAAACCGTAACATTTCAAACATAGTAAGTTTGGTTTTGTAACATATTTATAAATTGTTATCAACTGCTACACTTAAATATTTGAATTTAAACTGTTTGATGATTGATGTTCATGGTAAAATCTAAGAGTTTGTCAGTTCTAGAAAAATGACTGAATTGTGATACAAAGACATTGACACAAAGTTGGAGCTTTTTTTTGCTATTGGGAGTGGAAAAACACTGCCAGTGAATCAGAATGAGTGGGAGTAAGACATAACTGCTGATGCATGGCAGCCCCAACTGCTGTCCCAGTAGTAGCAGCAGCCAAACTGGCTTTTTGTGTTTGGGAGAGCCAAAGTGAGTAGCAGGCCATATCTCTTGTGCTCTCTGTCTCAACTAGCTGCTGCTTCAGGAAGCAGATTTTATGCTTACACCAGTTAAATGAATTTTTGACATTTTACTTTCTCAGTGGTTAGAGTCAGTACAACTGCATGCTAACATCTCTACTTCAGAACATAATTGCAAGTGGAAAAAGTTGGTGGGTTTTTTTTGTGTGTGTTTTGTTCTGTGTGTGGAAGCATGCACCCTTTTCCAGACAAATCCTAAACGTTCCTCTAAAGACAGACATAGATAGAAAATGGGAAGAAGTAGTCAGATGTTTCATTCTATAGAGAGATATACACAATATACTCTTGGTTTTAGAATCTTTGAGGAACATTTATCATTTGCCAATGATCCATCATGTGAGATTTAATGTTTGTGTACCATTTTTATCAGTCAACAGCCTCTGGACAAAGTAATAACAAACACTATTTATTGATGACTTGTTCTTTGAGTTATTTATTTAGAATTATGAGGAATGTAGTTAACTCAAGTTTGTTTGTTTGTTTGTTTGTTTCTCTGTTAATAGGCAACAAAGTTTAGTTCAGTATAAACCTAGACAATATTTTCTAGTTATCTCTTGTTTGCGTCAGAGACGCTAGGAAGAATTCTGAACAGAGAGCACTTGAGCATCCATGGCATACTTTAGTTGGTGTACTTGAGACAAAAAGGGAAAAGAGCAGTTAGCATAGAGTCTGAGAGCTGTTGGAGATTGAAACATGCTTTTATTGATTATTGAAGATCACATGGATCTCATCATTCCTCCTTTCTTCAATAGATGTGCTCTCAGACACTGCTGGGGGTGACAACAAATCCTTTTGCTTCTTATTGCCACAGTTGGCTTATTTGGGTCCTTTCTGAGGTTTTGTTATTTTTTAAATTGATATTTTTCTTTTGTCTACAGATGCATTGTTAATCATTAAAAAAAAATTCTTATTTATCTAAATCCAAGTAAGAACAATTAATATAAAGAATATTTATATTTCAGTGGGGTTCTAAAACATGCTCTTGAAGGGTTTCTTTTCAGTACAATAGTGAGTTCCTGAAAATAGCAATATTCTGAAAAAATAAGCAACTTCTCTCATGAAACATTTAAGCCATAATCTGGTGCTGTAATATTTATCTTTCATTTTGGGGGGACAAAGAAAATGTACTACTCTTAGTTGCTATTAGGGAGGACCTACTGCTGCATATATCTGATGTTGCTGCTTTATACAGGTCCTTAGTATTACTCCAGATCCTTTGTCACTCCACCTTTGTTCATGGAACCCAGTTGAAAAGGATTGTTCTACCTGACATGGCATTTTAAACTAGCATCTGGCCTTTAAATATATCTGGAAGTGATACTGAGTCCAACAGTTTAAGACACAAGTGTGTGACTGAAGGAGACATCAAACTCTGCAAAGAATTCTGTGAAAAATTATGCTTGCAATTCCCCAACAAAAAGGAAGAAATGTGGAAGGGAAAGAGAGAAGTTCCAAGTAAAATACTTCCTGATTTACAGATGATTTTTTTTTTTTTTCTGACAGAAATACCTGGGAAATATATATTACAAATTCTTACACTTTTGCATATGTTTTCAGTATAGTAAAATGTAAAATCACAGAATCATAGAATGTTAGAGGTTGGAAGGGACCTCCACAGATCATCAAGTCCAGTGGCCCTGCCAAAGCAGGATCACCTAGAGCAAGCTGCACAGAAATGCATCCAGGAGAGTTTTGAAAGTTACCAGAGAAGGAGACTCCATAAGCTCTCTGGGCAGCCTGTCCTAGTGCTCTGTCACCCTCACCATAAAGAAGCGTCTCCTTGTGTTGAGATGAACCCCCTTGTATTGTAGCTTGTACCTGTTGTTCCTTATCTTGTGTCTGGGCACAGCTGAAAAGAGACTGGTACCTTCATCTTGACACCTGACCCTCAGATATTTATACTGTTGATAAGATCTCAGTTTTTCTACATAGGAAAGATGTTCAAGTCCCACAGTCATCTTTGTAGTTCTCCATTGGACTTTATCCAGCAGATCCCTCTCTCTCTTGAATAGGGGAGCCCCAAACTGAACACATCATTTCAGGTATGGGTTTACCAGAGCCAAGAAGAGGGAGGAGGAGAACCTCCTTTGACCTGCTGCACACATGTTTCTAAATGTACCTGAGGATATCGCTGACCCTCTAGACCGTAAGGGCACATTACTCTCTAATGGATAACTTTGTGTCCACTAGGACTCCAAGTTCTTTCTCTATAGAGCTGCTTAATGAGAAAGAGTAAGAGAAAAAGAACAGGCACAATATTCAGAGGCAAATATGGAAGAGTTTACCAGGAAAGATTGTTAGAAGGATAAAGGTAATACCATTTTTTCCCAAAAAAGCCCTTGTTATCTGCTTAGACCTGCATTATAAATTATATACACATAGATGAATCCTTTTCATGAACATCTAAATGTAATTTTCAGAAAAGTTATGATTATGCTCGTTTTCCAAATTACGAGAACTAAATCAGAGTAAGATTAAAAGCCTACTTGCACTTCCATCTGAGTCAATGATGAGTTTGAGTATCAGCATGCAGAGACCAGATTTCTGATATTATGGGACATCCATGGCAGCTGAGGTAGAGTGTCCCTCTCCTGAGCCCTCGTCCTCTTCTTTAACCACAAAAATCCCTCTTCGCATTAAAATGCCGCATACTCTCTTGCACAGGAAATAACGCAAGAGCTTTACTAGGTCCTTGACAAAAATTTAAACAGCTCCATTTCTGTTCTGTTTTGGTTATTTATTTAACAAAACAAGATGATGATAAAAAAAAGGGAGAAGTCTAGGCCAGAAGAACCATAAAACTCCAAAAGTTCAGGTTGTTGTCCTACAGAAGGGCCGTTAAATGTTTGCAGACAGCCAAATTCACTGTATCTGAGAGTACTCTGACATGCTGAACTTGGCAAGCTGTGAAAATTTAGTGTATTTGATCCAAATGTGTTTATCAAAACCAGCAACAATAACAAAAAACAAAAAACAAACAAACAAACAAAAAAAGTAAGGTAGGGTCTATTTTGAGTTACTGCTTTATTTTTGAAGAACTAATTTTTCCTGTCCTATGGCAATTGATTCAAAAACTTTTGTTACCATATACTTTCTGATGTCAATGCACCCTCACAAACAAAACTCATTTTCTTGAAGAAGTTGTAATTTACCCTAATGATACATATTTAGAATCATGGACTTTAGTTACTGAAGAGAATAAGATTTTAAGACTTGTCTTTTTCCTCAGCTTAAAAAAGTCACATAATTTCCTTTAATACTTCCTTAATTAAATCTGAATTTGATCTACTTTAACTTGTTTAATATACAGTTGACTAAATTGTTGTGTATTGTCTGAGATTCAAAATTTCCCTACATCAAGGTGCTGTTTAAAATAATAAGGAGCTTTTCTGTTGGAAATACTGGAACTTGCTAATACTTCCTTTATTAGTCTAATTTATTTACATTCTTTGAAGTTTTACTAAAAATGTTGATATCATACTGAGCACTGAGTTTAAAGTACCTAGGTTGCCTTCTTAAAATGAATCACGTGGAAAGGATGAGGTGTAATAGTTACAAGTTACTCCTGAGGAGGATCCTATTGGACACAAGTGGAACATTTCTCACAGTGACACTAATCAAGTATCTGAGTAATCTCCCTGGAAAAACAGTGGACTGTCCAGCTTTGGACATTTTTAAGATTCACCTGGACAGGGTATGGTGGCATCTTGCTTAGACTGTGTTTTTGCCAAAAAAACTTTGGACTGTATGATCCTTGAGGTCCCTTCCAACACAGTATTCTATAGTTTTATAATATATGATTCTGTGTTTGTGCAGCAGTCAGATCACAGACATTGTTTCTGACTCCCTCTTTTTGAAAGCTGTTTGCACTTCAGGGTATCTAAAGGCTACAGGATTCAGTTCCACTTTACCCACATATGAAATTTTAGTCAGTTTCTGTTGAATAGGAGCTTTCTTTATGCTATGGTATCACACATGATGAAAGAGTGGACAAATTGACTAAAATATTGACCAGTTTCTGTCTGCTAAGTGACACATGTCATGGAATGCTAAGAACTCATTTAGATAGTATACAGTGTCACTGTAACATCTGAAGTCTGCTTTATAGTAAAAGTAGAAACAAAGAGTCATGTTTCCTCCTCTTCTCAGTTTATTGAAAAGTTCAATTGATTTAAGAAGTGCAATTAAGAAATTTTAAAAAATTAAAAATGAAAAAATTAAAATTAAAAAAATTACAGTTAAAATTTAAAAATGTAAAGAGTTTAATTAGTGAGTGCACAAACTATTTACATCTAACAGAATGTAGTTCAGTCAGCAGCAGTTCTGATTTTTTTCAAGTTACAGTGCATATTTTGAGTTATATTCAATATTGAACAGGTCCCAGTAGGTGATGAAGAAAAAACTCAAAATAACTACGTCTTGACATGCTCTGGTATATAATTTAAAAGCAATTCATGTGAAAAGTTGCAATAATTAACCAAGATGGTCATAAAAATATAGAACACTATGGGCAGATAGTGCTTGCTTGGTTAGCATTATATCTTTTGAGAAGTTAGCGAGTAGTTTTAGCTAAAAAAATGAAACTGAGGGAGAGAATTCTTTTGAAAGGTTCAATGTTTCATTTTGACATTTCAAAATTAAGTGTTTAGAACATATCTTAATATGGATTTTCATTTAGAGATTTACCTAGTTTAAAAAAACCATATGGATGCTTCGCAAAAAAGGCCCTGAAGCTAAAAATCAATTATTAGTAGCCCAAATTCCAATATGTAGAGAAGGCTGGAGGGAAGTCTCACTGATACGGCGTTGCTGTAGTGCAACTGAAACTATGAACTCATCAACTAACAGCTACTGAAAAGATTTAATGAGATTTTATAGAAACATTTAACTATCGTGAGTGAAAATTACTAATTCACGCCTCTTCAAATAGTTCCTATTTGATAAATCAACAGGCAATACTGACTTGTGAAGCATTTATTCTCTCAAAACAAGACTTGCTCTTGATGCTTAATATGATCTTTTACTCCTATATAAAGTACTACTGAAATACAGTGCCTAAGCCGTTAGCACTTCAGGTTCAACTAAGGTAAGTCTGGGCACTTTTACCCTGTCATGATCCCAAGTGGTTCATATTTTAATTGACAGCATTCACATCTTTGAGTTTTTCATTTAAACTTTGATAAAATCTGCTCACAAAGGCAGATGGCAGGCTGTTATTTTTAATTCACAAGCAATGTTAAATATATACCATATGTTATAGAACTTTTTCAGGCGCAGCCTTTTGAATGGTATAACAATCAACTTATAAATGTACTTTAAAACGGAAATGTGACAGAGAGCAACATCATTGCAGGTTACATGTTTGAAAAAAGAAATGAACATAAGTTGACTTTCTACTTGATAAAATATCGTTATCTAAACTGCTGCATAATCACTGAAATATCAAAACTGCTGTAGGACAGAAGTATTTTGTTGTTTTGCATCTACAAGAGATTTTCTGAGTGAAATACATGAACTAACCTAGTAATGTTTTACGCTATGTAGTAAGATTCGTATGTAGACCAGCAAAAAAAATTAGATAAATGGGTGTGGTGGAGGGTCTAAATTATATCTGAATGCCCATCTTGCCCCCCCACCTCCCTTCTCCCCTACTTCCTGGGTGGAAGAAGCGGGAAAGCAGACAAAAGCCTTGGCACCTTCCAGTCTGCCATAGAACTCCATATTTGGAGTCACCATACACCCTGCTTTGTTTACCAGTAAACAAAGATCACGGTGCTGGGCTCGTGCATTTCATTTTTTTGGTGAGGTGACTTGGGATTGGTTCCAGGTATGTTTTTTTGTCTATTGCTATTGGTCAAAACACCCAGTCAAAACTCTTAAAAACCCAAACCAATTCATTTTGTTCGCTGCTTCTATGGTTATTATTTTGCCTGCTACCTGTTGGCATTGCTTAGCATCACAGAGAGGGGAACTTGCCTTTTCCCCACAAACGGCGGACCCGACCCCGTCTGTCTGTCACGCCGAACCAGAGGACTGCGGGGCTCGGCTTGTGTTGGTGTATACAGTTGCCTGACTGAGTTCAGCCCAGCCCCAATCTGTTTGCTGGCCCAGCCCAAGAAACAGCCCCGAGGCAAATTTGTGACACCGTGACTTACCGAGCCCTTGGCCGAGCCTCACAACCGATCAGCATACTGCTCCAGCCCGGGGGCTGACTGCTCCTATAGCCTCCTGAGAGCCACGGAGGATTTGCCTCAAGTTCGTGATCTCCTTGATAGACGCGTCCCGTTGGAGCCACAGCACCGGTGGGGCCACACTGCATCACCAGCACACGTGGAAGGCCACCATACAGCAGGGACTGTATCTCTCCTCATTTTTAGTTTCCATTCATAATTTCGAGTTATTAATTCTGAAGCTCCAATCTGTGAGTAAATACTCTTTTTTGAAGTTCGGGTAAGTTTATATTCAATCTTAAGGCAGCCGTTTGTGCTGCAGGACTTTCTAGCTGTTCATTTTTCTAAACGTCTCTTAAAATAATTGAAATTAATTTTATTAAATATATATACATTCTGCAAAGGTAGTTTTACCAACTGCATATTAGAATCTGTGTTTGAATTGTAAATAAGTTGGGGAGTTTCCTTTATTTAATAAAATATCTAATATTTTTATATTAGCCTTGTTACAATTCATTTATAACCCAGATTCAACTGCTCCTTAACAATGGGCCAAAATTAAAACATTCCTCTAGTCTTCAAGAGCACAGCTGTTGTCCAATCCAAGGAGATATTAAAGTTGTAACTTCCCTAGAACTGAAGTTGTGAAAACTAAAACAGCATCTGTAAAGTAAGTTTGAAATACTGTTTTCTTTTCCAACAGGATCTAGCTAATGGATGAGGTTCACAGCCTATTGTACCAAAGAGTGGTTGATAAGAGTATACCAGCCTCTAGCAGTGAATGGAAGACCTTATCACAGAATCACAGAATTAACCAGGCTGATCAAGTTTGAATCTACCAGCCAACATCATCTAATCAACTAAATTATGCAGCAAGTGCCACATCCAGTCTCTTTTAAAGCACCTCCAGGGATGGTGATTCCACCACCTCCACGAGCAGCCCGTTCCAGTGGCAAATCACTCTTTCTGTGAAGACCTTCTTCCTAATATCCAGCCTAAACCCGCCCTGGCAGAGTTTGAGACTGTGTTCCCTTGTTCTCTCACTGTCTGCTTGGGAGAAGGGACCGGCCTCCACCTGTCCACAACCTCCTTTCAGGTAGTTGTAGAGAGCAATAAAGTCTCCCCTAAGCCTCCTCTTCTCCAGGCTGAACAACCCCAGCTCCCTCAGCTGCTTGTTGTAGGGCTTGTGCTCCAGGCCCCTCACCAGCCTTGTGCCCTTCTCTGGACATATTCAAGCACCTCAACTTCTTTCTTGAATCGAGGGGCCCAGAACTGGACACAGTATTTAAGGTGTGGCCTAACCAGTGTTGACTACAGGGGAAGAATGACTTCCCTGATCCTGCTGGTCACACTGTTCCTGATGCCGTCCAGGATGCCATTGGCCTTCTTGGCCATCTGGGCACACTGCTGGCTCATGTTTAGTTGGCTGCCAGCCAGTACCCCCATGTTTGAAAATATTGTATCCAACATGTTACTCAATGACAGGTGAACTTCTGGCCTGTGAGTGTTCAGAGACAGCTCAAAACTACACACGATGTGGGAAATATAAAAAGGCTAGTTTGAGTCACTGTGATACAGAGAGAAAAACACCTCCTATGTAGAGAAACAAAAGCTCTACTGAATAAAGCTAGGGAAAATAAGGGATTCTTAGAAAGGTTTGTGTAGGTGAACAGGGGATGTAGCCTCAGAAATCTTGTAACTAGTTGTGGCTGAAGCTCTGAAGAAAACTGGAAGCTTCAAAAACCTCTGCTGAAAAGAGAACATATTCAGCAATTCTTCTGCATCTGTGGTCAAACTGTACCATCAATGGTGAGAGTGCCAAATGGGCTGTCACAAGCAGATATTGTTTATTGGGTGTTTTCGTTCGCATGGTGTTATGAATGATGCAAATTTAATAATTGATATTAATTGTGGCATCCAGGCAGAGATTGTTATTAACTATGAAAATTGTTTATTAATATTAAATCTCACCAGAAAACTTATTTACAAGGTTCAAAACACATGGTTTGGAAATTTATGCACACAGGGAACAGGCAAAACTGGAACACTTTAAGAGGTAACTAACAAATGCAAACATTATCCTGAAAGAGAAGGTTCTTGCAGGTAATACACTGCTTGTGGTTAATTATCCCACTTGTCCACTAGATGGACATAGGAAGCTCCTTTCTGCTTATGGCAGAAGGCAATTAGTGATTACAAGAGGCTTTAAGGATTCACCCACAAAATGTTATTGGAAAGTACCCAAAGCATGTGGCAGGGTTGCTATTGGTGGTCTCAAAGCTTTTAGAGACTTTGGAGTTTTTCCCAGGCTCTTTTCTCAGCAAGCTGGGAGTTTGGCGCAGTCTCTGACCTGGTTTCTCTCGATTCCCGATTCAACAGAAGCCTTGCAGAGGGGCAGGCAGGATGCGATGCGATGTGCAGTCTCGGCACAACGTCACACTATGCAGACTATGCAGGCCAACAGGTATTTAGAGCCTGTTCGTGGTTGTGGAGTTCCAGACAGTTCAGGATGCAATGAAGCAGCAGCAGCAGGCATGAATACAATGGTAAAGAGCACATTGTGCTACTTGCTCATCCCTTTTTATCAATATAGGACAGAAGCCTTGCAGAGGGGCAGGCAGGATGCGATGCGATGTGCAGTCTCGGCACAACGTCACACTATGCAGACTATGCAGGCCAACAGGTATTTAGAGCCTGTTCGTGGTTGTGGAGTTCCAGACAGTTCAGGATGCAATGAAGCAGCAGCAGCAGGCATGAATACAATGGTAAAGAGCACATTGTGCTACTTGCTCATCCCTTTTTATCAATATAGGCTGAGACTAATGGGCCTTTGGACATAGATTAGCCAAGCAGAATGGCAGTTAGCCAAGCTTGACCATATTAAGTGAAGTCAGGGCTTGCTTTACCCAAATTTTGGCAGAACACAGGCCTTGCACAAGGCAACCATGTGCACCTTGTTTACTGCAGGATGCAAAACAAGTCTGGGCAAACCGGAGTCCTCAGACTCAGTGCCTCCAGGTTCTTTGTCCTCTTTCCCACAATTATTTCTCCCGTAGCAGAAGGACGGGAGAGCAGAAAAACATGTCAGGGGAAACCAGGACATATATAAGCCTATTTTGGTCTGCTTAGACCTACCATGACACATTAGCAAGTTTCTGTAGTGCTGGATCTATTCCCCTGCAGAATGATGCCTGAAGCCACTGAAAATGAAACTTTAAAATAACAAGTATGTGCAGAATAGTGAGAATATTTCTATATAGTGCAGGACTGTATGAATTATCCTTCATGAATTATTCATAATACAAATTTTGGCTCTTTTAAATTTTTTTTCTGAATAAATTTTTGTTTTTTTTTTTTTTTTTTTAATTTTTTCAGCAGTTTTATCAGATAAT
>VWZE01021415.1:0-16257 GCA_013396675.1 Eubucco bourcierii | reverse complement strand
GGGCTATGGTTTAAGGTGAATCTCGTAGAGTAGGGTTGTAGGTTGGACTTGGGTGATCCTGAGAGGCTTTTCCAACCTGGATTTTCGATTCTGTGTATCCAAAAGCAGTGAGGGGTACATTTCAGCCAGGCTTTCTAAAAGGAAGGGTAGCTCTGCACTGAGACTGAGACTCTACATTTGAGGAGACCTTAAAGTAGCCTTCCAGTATCTGAAGGGGGCTACAGGAAGGCTAGGGAGGGACTATTGACAAGGTCTTGTAGTGACAGGACAAGGGGCAATGGGCTTGAACTGGCAGAGGGGAGACTGAAACTGGATGTTAGGAGGAAGTTGTTTGCAGTGAGGGCGGTGAGACACTGGCACAGGTTGCCCAGGAAGGTTGTGGAGCACAGAATCTCTCTGGAGGTGTTGAAGACCAGACTGGACGAGGCCTTGAGTGACCTGTTTTAGTGGGAGGTGTCCCTGCCTATGGCAGGAGCTTGGAACTGGATGATCTTTGAGGTCCCTTCCAACCTTACCATTCTATGAGTCTATGATACCTTTATTTGCCATCCTGCAATTTATATGCTGCAGCCATAACTCTGTGAGAGCCACCTCCCTAGCCTCCAGCTTCATTTTCTGCACACAGCCACCCCAGCACTTTAACTGTCCCATAAATTTGATGGAAAGGATTGGATGCAGAGAGTTGTTAAAATGCCAAACGTCTGAAGCGCCGCAGCTAACGAACGGGCTCCTGACGATTCATGTTTCAATCTATATGCAAATGTGCCCTTTGGTTGGCTTCTGCTGGACTTTTCACTCCTGCCTTACAGCTATCCAGGGAAGCCTCAGATTCGTAGATCAGACAGATAGGGGGTTTAAATGGGGAGAAGACTTAAATTATTCAGTGTTTATGGGAAAGAGAACCCAAGCACTGCACTTTGCTTTTTGTAGTAACACGATTACGGATCAGCCTTGGGAAGAACCAGCGACGATGCTGGGTTTGCCCCCAACCCTCTCCTCCTTGCTAACACTGGATCACTTAGCAGAGCTGAGTGCATTAGCATGGAATGGTAAGGTTGGAAGGATCATCCAGTTCCAACCCCCTGCTGTAGGCAGGGACACCTCCCACTAGAACAGGTTACTCAAGGCCTCAAACAACCTGTCCTCAAACACCTCCAGGGAGGGAGCAGCCACAACCTCCCTGGGCAGCCTGTGCCAGTGTCTCACCACCCTCACTGTAAACAACTTCCTCCTAACATCCAGTTTCAGTCTCCCCTCTGCCAGTTCAAACCCATTGCCCCTTGTCCTGGCATTGCAAGACCTTGTCAATAGTCCCTCCCCAGCCTTCCTGTAGGCCCCTTCAGATACTGGAAGGCTACTCTAAGGTCTCCTGGCAGCCTTCTCTTCTCCAGGCTGCAGAGCCCCAAGTCTCTCAGCCTGTCCTCGCAGCAGAGCTGCTGTAGCCCTCTGAGCATCTTGGTGGCCTCCTCTGGACCCACTCCAACAGTTCCATGTCCTTCCTGTGCTGGGGGCTCCAGAACTGTACACAGTCCCTGTTTACCTTCACCACTTATAATATCCAATAAGACCCCAAACAGTGCATGTCAACTCCAGGTAGAACCAGTGACCTCAACTGGGAGGTGTCTAGGAAAGGATTGGAAGAGTTCCAAATGTGGTCTCTGCTATCCTTACTCCCATCGTGGGAAAACATCTCCCAGAGCATCAAACTGAGCCTCTGTAAATGGTGGTGGTGACAAAATCTATTCCTGATCTTTTATGAACTGCATGGATCCCTTTCACCTGCAGTGCAACGTTTCCTTCTGCTGTCAGCAAGAAGAAATTGTTGCAGCAATTCCCAGAGGAGGGCCATGAAAATGGTCAGAGGGCTGCAGCATCTCCCCTGTGGGGGCAGGCTGGGAGAGTTTGGGCTCTTGAGCCTGGAGAATAGAAGGCTCCCAGGAGACCTTAGAGCAGCCTTTCAGTACCTGAAGGGGGCCTTCAAGAAAGCTGGGAGGTGCTTTTTAAAAGGGCTTGTAGTGACAGGGTGAGATTGAAGATGAAAGAGGGTAGGCTGGGTAGTAGGAAGAGATCCTTCACAGTGAGGGTGGTAAGACACTAGAACAGGTTGCCCAGGGAGGCTGTGGCTGCTCCCACCCTGGAGGTGTTCAAGGGCAGACTGGATGAGTCCTTAAGCAATCTGGGCTAGTGGGAGGTGTCCCTGCCCATGGCAGGAGAGTTAGAACTAGAAGGTGTCCTTGCCCATGGCAGGAGAGTTGGAACTAGATGACCTTTAAAATGCCTTCCAACCCAAACCATTCTATGAATGTATGAAATTAATCTGCAGGAAGTTCAGAAAGGGCTTCCTTCATCACAAAAGGGATTCAGAGGCTGTTTTAGAAGAGGAAAAAAAACCCAAACCCAGAGGATTGGCAGGATTTTGCTCAACTCCAAAGCTAGGATTGCTCTTTACACAAACTCCTGAGAAATGGTAAGAAGGGGAAAGGGTAATTTCAGTTACAACTTTAGCACAAGAACAGGGAGCCACAAACACCCACAGAAAACATTTAGACATTAAATTATCAAGGAGAGCCTCATTCATGTAGGACTCCTATAATGCTGAAGCTGTAACAGGAACTTGACACCCAAATTGATGGCACAGGCTTTGCAGAATGGGTGGTTGAAGAGTAACTGGGGGGATTTTGGAATTGCCCTCCAAGAATCACCTCAGTAGGAGCACTGCTGAGCCAGGAGAACTCTGACCAATCCATAGCACCTGCAAAGCTTCAGACTAGTTGGAGACACCTTCCTACCTATAATGTTGCATGAAAAGGTCTTTATAGCATGAGATGTTCACAGTGCTTGATCCATCAGGACCTCAACTTCTGGATGAGGTTTGGTTTCCTTTACCTGCTGAGTTTAGGTCTATACTGGGCTTGCTTTTTTTTTCTTTTTTTTTTTCCATTCCTCTTTGCCACTTCTCTCCCTAAAAACCCAGGAGTAGCTTGGGAGGCTACTAGGAGAAACTCACAGCAGCAGCAATGCTCCTTATTGACAGGACAAGAGAAAACAACCTCCTGGCAGCAGGAAGGTTAAGGTTAGACATTATGAAAAATTCCTTCACCAAAAGGGTTGTCAAGCCCTGGAACAGGCTGCCCAAGGAAGTGGTGGAGTCACCGTCCCTGGAAGCATTTAGAAGCTGTGGAAGGACATGATTTGATGGTGAACTGGCAGTGCTAGGTTAATGGTTGGACTTGACGGCCTTAAAGGTCTCTTCCAAACAAAAAAAAAAAAAACTGTACAGTCACTCTGTTCTGTGTGTTTTGGACATAGCCAGGAGACCACAGCAAAGCAGATAAAATCTTCTGCCAGGTCTAGTTTAGTAGATAAGCTTTTTGGGTTGATGAACTTGGTACTACATGAATTTTGTGAGGATGCTTTATTCCCCAGCAGATAAGTGGGTTTGACTTCTGTTAGTCTGGCCCAGCAGCAGGAAGCTTGCAGGACTGGGAAACCCTGGAATTAACATCAGGTTGTATGAGGGTTGCCTACAAGAGTGAGAAGATGGAGATGGCAGAACCAGGCATGTAGCAAACAGCAAACATTGGTTATTTGCCACTGGGACAGTGGTGGCCTCAGCAAAACCCTTTGCCTGGATCAGTGATGTGCCCCTCATCAGGCTGAATGGTCATCTGCAGCCCAGGGCCACCACACCCTCTTGGTCTCCTCTCCAGCTCTAAAAACATCTCTGCTTTCAATGAAAGATAGAACATGCAGGGAGGAGAGCATGCAGAGCCAAATGAACTTGTCAGTTTGCCAAGGCAGGAATTTCAGAAGCCCTCCTTTTTCATCTTCCCATGCTTTGTGCATAGAAATGGGCTTGTCAGGAGTAATTTGCAGGAGACTGACGCTGATGAGTTTGGCTCCCTGCAGGCCCCTGCTGGGGAACAATATTGGCTTTTCTTCTGAATTGCTGGGTGGAAGACACAGGGAAGAAGCTGTGTGTGTTTTTTCTTCCTTGCTTGGAGCCAGCCTCTGAGGGAGATCCTACTGCAAACTGCTTGGATGGGAGAGTGGAAGGGCTGTGATGCCCTGGGCTTAGCTTCAAAATCCCTGGATTTACACTTGGGTAAGAACAGGAAAACCAAACTGTAGAGCCCAAAAGCTCTGTGCTGGTCTATCCTAGGTGATGATGTATTGAGAACAGTTCTGGAGCCCCCAACACAAGAAGGACAATGAACTGTTGGAGAGAGGCCATGAAAATGCTCAGAGGGCTGCAGCAACTCTGCTATGAGGACAGGCTACAAGAGCTGGGGCTCTGCAGCCTGGGGAAGAGAAGGTTTTGGGGAGACCTTAGAGTAGCCTTCCAGTATCTGAAGGGGGCTACGGGAAGGCTGGGGAGGGATTATTGACAAGGCCTTGTAATGACAGGACAAGGGGCAATGGGTTTGAACTGGCAGAGGGGAGATTGAAACTGGATGTTAGAAAGAAGTTCTTTGCAGTGAGGGTGGCAAGACTCTGGCACAGGTTGCCCAGGGAGGTTGTGGCTGCTCCCTCCCTGGAGGTGTGAGGCCACGTTGTAGGAGGCTTTGAGTAACCTGTACTAGTGGGAGATGTCCCTGTCTCTGGCAGGGGATTGGAACTGGATGATCTTTGAGGTCCCTTCCAACCTTACCATTCTGTGATTCTATGACCTGCTGTGACAGGACAAGGGTGATGGTTTTAAATTAAAAGATGGAGATTCAGACTAGAGAAAAGGAATATTATTTTTTTCCCAATTAGAGTGGTGAGACAGTGCCCCAGGTTGCCCAGAGAGGTGGCAGATGCCCCATCCCTGGGAACATTCCAGGTCAGGTTGGACAGAGCTCTGAACAACCTTCTCTAACAGAAAATGTCCCTGCTAACTGCAGGGACTAGGTGACCTTTAAAGGTCCTTTTCAACTCAAACCATTTCATGATTCTGTGATGAAAGCTCTGCAAGGGATGAATTTAGAGCAGTACAGAAGACTCTGAACTAGTAGATGAACCACAGAGAGGTGAGCTCCACCAGAGAGACCTTAAAGGCAGCCTGTAGTGACAGCATCCTGGCAGAGCTGTTATAAGGCATTTTTTAGACCCACCATTGTTATTTTGAGTAGATGAACTTACTTAATTTTAATTTCCACACCCATTTTCCTTGGCATTGCTAATTGCATCACTCAGCCCAACCTCTCTGTGTCTCTTGGAAAAAGAACTTATCTCCCCTACCAACGTGCAGCCTGTTTTTGTTGGGCCACAGCTCCCTACAGCAGGTCAAGGCAGCACTGTAAAGAGCACTTCAGTTGCTCCTTGAGAGCTTTGCCATTCCTTCCACCCCCAAAGCTATCCTCAGCTCTTGCTACCAGTACAAACTGGTACCATGTGAGTTCCTGCATGGGATTTCTGCCCAACTGCAGACAAAAGCACACTTGCCAAGCCAGACACAGACATGAATCAAGACTGTTGGGTAAGTCTACAGCTACCTCAAAGAAGGTTGTGGAGAGGTTGGTGCTGGTCGCTTCTCACAAGGAATTAGTGATAGAACAAGAGGGAATGGTCTCAAGATGCCACTGGGTAGGATTAGGCTGGAGAACAGGGAAAATGTTTTCCCAGCAAGCGTGGTCAGGCTTTGGAATGAGCTGGGCAGGGAGGTGGTGAAGTCTCCAACTCTGGATGTGTTTAAAAGTGATTTGGATGTGGTGCTTGGGGGTATGGTTTAGGCTGCACCTTGTAGAGAAGGGTTCTGGGTTGGACTTGGTGGCCCTCAGGGTCTTTTCCAACCCAAATGTTTCAGTGATTCTGTATGATTTGCTTCATCACCTCAGTGCTTCACTGTACTGACATATCTGAATCTCAATCTGCAGCCCCAGCCCAGGACTTGTGGTAGAGCTATCAGTCACAGAATCAGTTATTAAGGTTGGAAAGGTCTCTAAGATTAGTAAATTCAACCAATAATCCACTAAATGGTGTCCCACACTGCTATGTCTGCATGGTCTTTGAACATCTCCAAGGATGGTGACTCCATCAGCTCCCTGGGCAGCCTCCAAGGATGGTGACTCCATCAGTTCCCTGGGCAGCCTTTTCCAATGCTTGGTCACACTTTCAGGATGCAATCTAAATCTCTTCTGGTGCAACTTGAGGCCATTTCCACTCATCCTATCACTAGTTACTTGTGAGAGGAGACCAACACCCACCTCACTGCAACCTTCTTTCAGGTAGTTGCAGAGAGCAATAAGTCCTCCCCAGGTGAGACATGGCAATGAGACACCCCACAAAGTGAGAGGGAGAGAGACTTGTAATGCCTAGGCACAGGGAGAACAGCACAATTCAAAGCCACAAATTATTTCAGAATCTACTTTGTGACCTGCCATACAACTTCATTCTTCAATTCCCTTTCTCTTTAGAGATGTTAAAGGACTCTGGTTCTGCACAGCCAAAGCAGCTGTGTTCCTGGAAATTGAAAATCAATTCTTCGCTCAATCATTCCTCAAGGTAGGCAGGAGGCTGTTTTATCCTTCTGTGTATCCACAGCTCACATGCAGCTTCTGGGTCACCCCAGATGAGAAAATAGAAGTGGAACATCGCAGGAGGTTAATCTGGACTACACACACGCGAGAGCAATGATTTCCTCTAAGCCAATCAAGGATTAAGGCTAATGAGTATCTCTGCACCTTGTACCAGTCCTTTTAGGGAAATAGGATAAAAATAGCCTCGTTTGACCCTTCCCCCCAAAATAAGGCACCTTTGACTTTAATTAGTCCTTTGCACGATGGAATAAAATGAGAAGTGCTGAAGAGAGGGATGCTTCCCTTACCTGTCGTAGAATCACCATGGTTCCTGTGTAAACACATCAGCAACCAGCAGGAATGAGCCTGAACCAAAAGAAAACAACCATCAGTGAACTGACATCTTGAGGTTTAGACCCCAGCTCAGGGACCATCCCAAGCCTAGAGGAGCAGCTGCAGGTCCCGGGTGTGGCCAGAGGACCAGGAGCACTTAAATCGCCAAGTCTCTGCTAATGGTAATTCCAGACAGCGAGAGACAATCCTCTAATGCGCCCAGATTAATCCCTGCACCCTGGTGAATGAGACGGAGCCTGGAGGTTGTTTATGCAAGGAATATTTTGTAAACTGAGTCCTAGAAAGTTATCCAAGGATTAACCTGGCAAACAGACTGATGCTGCTTTACTGCCTGTGTCATTAGGTCCCGTGGTACGCATTAAAGGACGGGGAGCAGGGCAGCCCTGTCCTCACAGCCCACAAGGCTGGGCAGCACAGCACAGAATCACAGAAACAGACAGGTTGGCAAAGCCCCTCAGGAGCACCAACCCCCAACCTACAACCCTACTCCACAAGATTCACCTTAAACCATAGCCCTAAGCACCACATCCAAACCACCCTTAAACAGATCCAGGGTTGGGGACTCCACCACCTCCTGGGCAGCTCATTCCAGTCCCTGACCGCTCTCTCTGTGAAAAACTTTTTCCTAATGTCCAATCTAAACCTACTCAGCCTCAACCTGAGGCCATTCTGTTCTGTCTTCAATGACCTGTGAGAAGAGGCCAGCAGCAGCCTCTCCCTTCAGGTAGCTGCAGACAGCAATGAGGCCTCCCCTCAGTCTCTTTTTCAAACTACCCATCCCCAGCTCCCTCAGTTGATTCTCATCAGATTTATTCCCCAGGCCGTTCCCCATCTTCCTTGCCCTCCTCTGGACCCACTCCAGCACCTCCACATCTCTCTTGTATTTCAGTACCCTAAATTAAACACAGTACCTTCAGCCAGCTTTCAGAATCCATCTTCTCCTAATTGTGTGCACTGAAACCTTAATCTGTTTGTCGCCAAGATTCACAGATTCATAGATTGCACTGGGCTGGAAGGGACCCTCAAAGTTCTTCTTGTCCAACCTCCCTTCAGTTAGCAGGGACACCTCCAACTAGGACTGGCTGCCCAAGGCCACATCAAGTCTGATCTTGAATGTCTTGCATCCCTGAGCAACTTCTTCCAGTATTTCACCACTCATTGTGAAAAACTTACTCCTGATCATCATAGAATCATAGAATGGTAAGGTTGGAAGGGACCTCAAGGATCATCCAGTTCCAACCCCCTGCCATAGGCAGGGACACCTCCCACTAGTGCAGCTCACTCAAGGCCTCGTCCAATCTGGCCTTGGACGCCTCCANGAGGAGAGGGGAGGGGGGGAGGGGAGGGCGGCAGCTGACGGATGGTGCTGCTTGCACCACCTCTACGTTTGTACTAATCACACAGTTGAAGGCAGAGAACTAACACGCTGAAAGCTGCAGGAGTTTGCCATCAGAGTGTCTTCACCACCTTAATGAGAACATCCACCCCTTGAAACCATCTATATGATGGTTTTTCTAGTAGGTTTTCTGCTGTGACAAGCAGGACCACAGAAAGTGATTATCCCTCTCTACTTGGTGCAACTTGAGTACTGTGTTCAGTTTGGGGGCTCTCAGTGCAAGAAAGACATCGAGGTCCTGCAGCAGATCCAGAGAAGGGCAATGAAGCTGGTGAAGCATCTGGAGAACAAATCTCATGAGAAGTGGCTGAGGGAATTGGAGTGGTTTAGTCTGGGGAAAAGAAGGCTCAGGAGAGACCTTCTCGCTCTCTCCAACTACTTGGAAGGAATTTGTAGTGGAGTGGGTCTTGGTCTCTTCTCTCTAGTAACAAGTGAAAGGACAAAAGGAAATGGCCTCATGTTAAAGCAGAGAAGGTTTAGGTTGGGTATTAGAAGACAATTCTTCACTGAAAGGGTTCTCAAACACTGGAACAGGCTGCCCAGGGAGGTGGTTGAATCTCCATCCCTGGAGGGGTTTAAAGGACACAGAGATATGGTGCTGAGGGCTGTGGTTTAGCAACAGACTTGGTAGAGTCAGATCATGGTTCAACTTGATGAGTTTAAAGGTCTTTTCCAACACTGATTCTGTGATCTCTTTGCACTCCAACCTCTCTTTCCCCTGAGCAATGAGCTGGTGTCCTGAGAGCAGCCAAGGTCAATGTTCATTAGAAAATACTCACTAGACAAATTGTGGCCACTGGTCATATTTAATGAATTAATTTTGCCTTTTCTAGGAGATAGATGGCTGGTGGAAAATTGAGAGCCTGCTTTAATATCTGAAAAGCTGTGAGGCAGTTTTCCAAATTCTCTCTGCGGTAGCAGCTTAAATTATTCTCCTCTCCTTAATTCAGAGGGTTTGAGAATAACTAACTCTTTCAAGCAGTGAGAATCCTGAGACTGGCCTTCTGGGGATTCCAGTGAGTCTCCTTCTGCTGCTGAAGCAAAGTACTGTCCCATGGTTGCCCTGGCATAAGAACTACCCTGTTTGTGGGCATCCTGCTCAGCCCAACCAAAGATAATGCTGAATAAGGGGCTACAGAGGACTATGAAGGGCTGCAAAGATGATGAAGGGGTTGGAGCAGTGCCATATGAGGAGAGGCTGAGGGACCTGGGGCTGCTTGGTCTGGCAAAGAGGAAACATAGAAGAGATCTAATCAGTGTTTATCAATATCTGAGGGATGGGGTTCAAGAGGGAAGGGATAAACTCTTCCCACTTGTGCCCTGTGATAGGACAAGGGTTAATGGATGTAAACTACAGCACAAGAAGTTCCACCTCAACATGAGGAAGAACTTCTGTACTGTAAGGGTCACAGAGCACTGGAACAGGCTGCCCAGAGAGGTTGTGGAGTCTCCTTCTCTGGAGAATTTCAAAACCTGCATGAGTGCATTCCTGTGCACTAGATTCTACGGTCCTGCTCTGGCAGAAGAGTTGGACTCAGTGATCTCTGGAGGTCCCTTCCAAACCCTAACATCCTGTGATCCTGTAGTGCTAGGTTTGGAGGGTATGTGAATAACCAACACAGTCTGGATTTAAACAGGACTTGGGTAGCTAGAGCCTGTCTTGTGGCTTTCTTTCTAGCCTTCATCCCAAGTCACCAGCATGCTCTTGTTTAGTGCTTTACAAGCCCCATCATGATGCTGTTGCAGGGGAGGTGATATACAATGGGCAGTCAGCTCTCTAGATGCCTTGCTCAGCAAAGAAAGCCCCAAAAGGGAAGGGCAGGGGCAGCAGCAGGCTGCCCTCCCTGTTCTTCTCACAGGGATCAGTAAGAAGCATTGGTCCTGTCTGAGCACCAGGGGGATGAGCTGTCTGCTAATTCACAGGAGCCTGGATGGGCCGAACCAGCCATCTGGACTCTCCAACCTTCTCTAGCAGATGAGCACAGTGCACTTCAATCCCACCTTCACCTCCTATGGGAAGCTCTACAGTTGCTTCTGTGTGGGAGATGAGTTGAGCTAAAGAAGTTGTACCCAGTACTTGGAATTATGGAAGCATTAAAGGTCGGAACACATCTCTAAGATCGAGTCCAATTGTTGACCTAACTAACACCACCAGGACAAGATGGCAGAATGTTAGAGGTGGAAGGGACCTTGAAAGCTTATCCAGTCCAACCCCCCTGCCAGGGCAGCATCACCTAGACCAGATCACACAGGAACACATCCAGGCAGGTCTTGAATATCTCCAGAGCGGGAGAATCCACAACCTCCCTGAGTGGCCTGTTCCAGTGTTCTGTCACCCTTAAACCATTACACCGTGTCCCAGAGTGCCATGCCTACATGTTGCCTGGACACCTCCAGGGACAGTGACTCCACCACCTCCCTGGGCAGCCTGTTCCAAAGCCTGACCACTCTGTCAGCAAAGAAATTTTTCCTCACATCCAACCTAAACCTCCCCTGGCACAACACAAGGCCATTTCCTCTTGCCATATCACTTGATACTAAGAAGAGACTAACCCCCACCTCCCTGCAACCTCCCTTCAGAACAACGAGGTCTGCTCTCAGTCACATCNACTTCTTCCTAACATCCAGCTTCAATCTCCCCTCTGCCACTTTAAACCCATTGCCCCTTGTCCTGACATCCTCAAAAGTCCCTCCCCAGCTTTCTTGTAGGCCTCCTTAAGATAGTGGAAGGCCACAATAAGGTCACCTCAGAGCCTTCTCCTCTCCAAAGTGACCAGCCTCAACTCCCTTGGTCTCTCATCATAGGAGAGTCTACCACTCCTACCAGAGCAGGACTATAGAATCTAGTGCAGGTCACACAGGAACACATCCAGAGAGGGTTTCCCACCATGATGACCTCTGCCATGGTTTTCTTGGTTCTGAGGAGATCCCAGACCCAGTAGGAACTTGAGAAAGCTCAATTCTGGAGGGGGAAAGCCTGAAGAAGCTGGACAAGGCCACTATCCTGCAGTTACAAAGAAAGGGGGTTGCTGCTCTAATCTGTTTAACTGGAATTTCTCTGCTCCCTGTTGGCACTTCAGGACCAGAGTCCAACCACATGACTGGCCATACTGCTTGGGGATCACTCTGCAGTGCTAATCCCTGCAGAGCACATGCTCGTTACGCATTGGTTAGAGGGAATTCAGGTATTTCACCCCAAACATAGCTTCTGATCCTTTCTCCTGAAGTTCCATGCCCCACATGGCTTTCCTGCCTGCAGCAGGAAAGAAAAGGAATAACTCATTGACCAGCAGGGTCCATTCATGTCACAGATTCACAGAAACATCCAGGTTGGAAAAGCCCCTCAGGAGCAACAAGTCCCACCTAGAATCCCACTCTACAAGATTCACTTCAAACCATATCCCTAAGCACACATCCAAACCACCCTTAAACATATCCAGGGTGGGTGGCACTCAGGCAGCTCATTCCAGTCCCTAACCACTCTCTCCATGAAAAAAAAAAACAACCTTTTTCCTAAGGTCCAATTTAAACCTCTCCAGACTCAGCTTGAGGCCATTCCCCCTTGTTCTGTCTCAAATTATCTGTGAGAAGAGACCAGCAGCAGCCTCCACACAACTTCTCTTCAGGTAGTTGTAGACAGAAATGAGGTCTCTCTCAGCCTTCTCTTCCTCAATGACAGCCTGTCCCCCCTCTGCACCCAGCTTGGTGTAGAGTCTGTCTTTTGAGAACCAGCCTGAGCACTTACTAGTGTTAAAAGACAACAGAAGTTTGTCTGATGTTGACTTGACTGGCAGAAACAATCTATCACCTGAGCTGAGCTGCTGCTTATTGCACACTGCTGCTTTCACCTCCTGCCCTCCAGCAAGGGATCTGAGAAGGATTAAAGATTTTGCAGCAATGGTGAATAAAAAGGTCAGACTTACACCCTCAGAGACCAAAGCTTTTGTCCTTACCAAAAGCAGGGTTCAGATCAGGATGAAAAACAACAGCTCTTGGAGAATATTAAACAAGCAGACCCCTCAGTCTTTGTGATTCTAATGACTGAGTATGCATGAGGGTGAGCAGAGAGGAAGAAGACAATGGCACTACACACCACTTGTAGAATCTTAGTGTCAGCCAGGTTGGAAGAGATCTCCAAGCTTATCCAGTCCAACCTATCGCCCTGCCCTAGCCAATCAACCAGACCATGGCACTAAGTGCCCTATCCAGGCTTTTCTTGAACACCTCCAGGGAGGGTGACTCCACCACCTCCCTGGGCAGCCCTTTCTGGAGGTGCTCAAGGCCAGGTTGGACAAGTACTAGTGGGAGGTGTCACCTGTACTAGTGGGAGGTGTCCCTGCCTATGGCAGGGGGTTGGAGCTAGATGATCTTTGAGGTCTCTTCCAACCTTACCATTCTATGATTCTATGATTCCAATGCCAATCACTCTCTCAAGAACCTACTCCTTATATCCACCCTAGACCTCCCCTAGCACAGCTTGAGACTGTGCCCCCTTGTTCTGTCCCTGGGTGCCTGGCAGAAGAGCCCAACCCCACTTGGCCACAACCTCCCTTCAGGTAGCTGCAGAGAGCAATGAGGTCTCCCCTGAGTCTCCTCTTCTGCAGGCTGCACACCCCCAGCTCCCTCAGCCTCTCCTCACAGGGCTGTGCTCCAGGCCCCTCACCAGCCTTGGTGCCCTTCTCTGGACATGTTCCAGTACCTCAACATCTCTCTTGAATTGAGGGGCCCAGAATGGACACAGCACTCAAGGTGTGGCCTGACCAGTGCTGAGTACAGGGACAGAATAACCTCCCTGGCCCTGCTGGCCACAGTGCTCCTGATCCAGGTCAGGATGCCATTGGCTCTCCCACCCACCTGGGCACACTGCTGGCTCATGTTCAGCTACTATCTAGAATGGTCCAGGCTGGACAGAACCTCTAGAGGCCATCTAGTCCAGCCCTCCCTGCAGTCATCAGGGACATCCCCACCAGACCAGGTCACCCAAGGCCCTGTTGAGCCTCACCTTGAATGTCTCCAGGGAAGGGGCCTCAACCACCTCCCTGGGCAACCTGTTCCAGTGTTCCACCACCCTCATGGTGCAGAACTCATTCGTAACATCCAATCTAAATCTGCTCTGCTCTTGTTTGAAGCCACTGCCCCTCGTGCTGTCACTTCAGGCCTTTGTAAACAGCTTCTCTCTATACTTCCTGTAGCTCCCTTCAGGCGCTGGCAGGCTGCTATTTGGTCTGCCCAGAGCCTTCTCTCCAGGCTGAACGCCCCCAGCTCCCTCAGCCTGTCCTCAGACCAGAGCTGCTCCAACCCTCCGATCATTTTTGTGGCCCTCCTCAGGACCTGCTCCAACCCTCCGATCATTTTTGTGGCCCTCCTCAGGACCTGCTCCAACCCTCCGATCATTTTTGTGGCCCTCCTCAGGACCTGCTCCAACCCTCCGATCATTTTTGTGGCCCTCCTCAGGACCTGCTCCATCAGGTCCATGTCCTTCCTATAATGAGTGCTACAGATCAGGATGCAGTACTCCAGGGAAGGTCTCACCAGAGTGAAGTGGCAGAATCACCTCTCTCCATCTGCAGGCCTTGCTGCTTTGGATGCAGCCCAGCATATGATTTACCTTCTGTGCTGCAAGCTCACAGTCTGCTCATAGAATGGTAAGGTTGGAAGGGACCTCAAGGATCATCCAGTTCCAACCCCCTGCCATAGGCAGGGACACCTCCCACTAGTACAGCTCACTCAAGGCCTCAAACAACCTGGTCTTGAATACCTCCAGGGAGGGAGCATGTGTCCAGCTTCTCATCCATCAGCACCTCCAAGTCCTTTTCCACAGGGTTGCTGTCTAAGACCTCATCCCCCAGCCTGTACTGATGGTGAAGATTGTTCTACCCCAAGTGTAGGACTCTTCACTTGCTCTTGTTGAACTCCATGAGGTTCACTTCTTCTACTCTCTGCCCTGCTAGAAACTAGCATGCTTGGGAAGCTATAGCAGTTTGTATTTTTGCATCCTTCCTAGACTCTTGAATCAAGGCTCTGAGGTCAGTGGATCTCAGCCTGAAAACCATGGAATCATAGCATGACTGTACTGGTTTTGCACCACAGAGAATTTGGGATTTACCCTACACCACCCCCCCAAAAAAAAAAAAAAAGTAGTTACCACACTTAATCAGAATTTGGAAGTAGAATGAACCTATTAATTCCAAAAGGAACCTAAATATTAAAAGTAATGAACATATAAAAATAGATCTATACATATACAAATAGGCAATAACTCAGCTACCTCCCTGGACAAAGCCCAGGGGCTGTTAGAGGCTCACACAATATTATCTTCCCCTGCTCCCAGTCAGTGTTCTTACCAATAACCCAAACAAAAGTGAGTAAGACAGGTAAGCAAGGACAGAGGGAGAGAAAGGGGGGAAAAGAAGCAAGAAGAGAGCCCAGAGCAAGCTGTGTTTCAAACTATATAGGGTTTTTAGACAAATGGAATGGGATAAAACTGTGTCTTATATTTTGTTCAGCCCCTTGAGAGCAGAGTCTGCACACACACACATACAGACTCTCTGAATCCCCTAGGAGTCTTTTATTTGCAATCAAGACACTCCTCTTGAAGCTGGAACACAGGATTTAGGTTGGAAAGGACCTTTACTGTGTGCAGTTCTGGAGCCCTCAGCACAGGAAGGACACAGAAGTGTTGGAGCGGGTCCAGAGGAGGCAACCAAGATGCTCAGAGGGCTGCAGCAGCTCTGCTATGAGGACAGGTTGAGAGAGTTGGGGCTCTGCAGCCTGGAGAAGAGAAGGCTTTGAGGGGACCTGATAGTAGCCTTCCAGTATCTGAAGGGGGCCTACAGGAAGGTTGGGGAGGGACTATTGACAAGGTCTTGCAATGCCAGGACAAGGGGCAATGGGTTTGAACTGGCAGAGGGAAGATTTAGACTAGATGCTAGGAGGAAGTTCTTTACAGTGAGGGTGGTGAGACACTGGAACAGGTTGCTCAGGGAGGTTGTGGCTGCTCCCTCCCTGGAGGTGTTCAAGACCAGGTTGGAGGAGGCCTTGAGTAACCTGTTCTAGTGGGAGGTGTCCCTGCCTATGGCAGGGGGTTGGAACTGGATGATCCTTGAGGTCTCTTCCAACCTTACCATTCTATGATTCTATGAAAGGGTCTTTAAGGGTCATCTAGCCCAGCTTCCCCTGCAGGAAGCAGACATCTTCAACTAGAGCAGGTTGCTCAGTGCCCCAGACAGAGCCTGTCTGAGAATGGTTCCAGGAATGAGGCATTTACCACTTCTCTGGGCAAACTCTGCCACTCTGAAAACTCTGTTTCACCACCCTCAATGTCAAACATTTTCTGTCTAGTCTAAATCTCCCTCTTTTATTTCCAAACCATCGTGTCTCACCCTGTCACAACAGGCCCTGCTATAACGCCTGTTCCCTTCTTTAACACTGGTCTCTTTGAGTACTGAAAGGCTGCAACAAGGTCTCCTCAGAGCCTTCTCTCCTCCAGGCTGAACGACCCTCTCTCAGCCTTTCCTGGCAGCAGAAGGGTTCCAGCACTTTGCTCATTACTTTTGTGGTCTCCTCTGGCCCTGCTCCAAGAGGTCCATGTCTTTCCTGTGCTGAGGACTACAGAACTGCCATCCATCTTCTTGGGTAGCAAGTGTCATTCCTTCTAGCTTGATCAACAAGCAGGCTCTCAACAGAGACAATCTTCTCCTTCTCTAGGTAATTGACTCCAAAGGTCAAACAATCCTTAATGTCTAAGATGAAGTCTTCTCATAACAGCGTGTCTTCAGCTTCCTGACTAAGGCCAGCCATACCTTGTCAGCCACACCAGACCCCATGGGTAGACCCACATGCCATAGCTTGGCTCCACCAATGCACCTTCAGTTCTCCTCTGCCCTCACACACAGCATGGGTTGGAGTGGTGACCAGGACATGGTGCAGAGGGAGGTCATAAAATCATAGAATGCTGATGTTGGAAGGAGCCTCAAGGATCATCCAGATCCAACCTCCTGCCATAGG
>VWZE01021410.1:120301-130313 GCA_013396675.1 Eubucco bourcierii | reverse complement strand
GGGGGGGGGAATCTATCTATCTATATATGTATATATATATATATTTTCCCTAAAACAAAACAATAACCCAAGGACCTTTCTCCTATCTTTTGGCCCATTGCCAATCCCCTTGACTTCCATTATCTCTTGAGCTGATCCAGCCAATCAATATTCCTTGCACAGAGCACAACAGGGCCATGTGGGGTTTATTTCAGCTCTACTTGAAGAGATGACTGCACCCTTGGATCAGCTAAGCAAATGTTATACATCGTATGCATTTAACAGTCTACCTAAACCCACATGTAGAAGGTTTTATGGTTAGTAGCCTATAACTTTTTTTTTCTCTTTGTGGTACACTCCTTCTATAGATGTGAGATTCATAGCTCAGTGTCCCTAGCATGATGCAAAGGGAGACTTTGCACTTTGGGGATGGTTGTCTGCACGTCTCAGCATCTCAGCCCTCAGCAGCTCTCCAGGTCTGCTTTGTGTCAGACCAGCAGAGATCACATTAATGTTGCATTCTGGTTCATACCATCAGTAAAAAGTATTCTTTCTCTGCATTTGTTTCAAATTTGTATTCAAAACTTGTTTAGTTCTTGTTGTGTTTTTTGCTGTAAGTCAGTCAATCTACCGTTTTAAACACAAGAATTTTAACAAGGGACACAGAGGGGAAAACATTTCCACAGAAGTAGTTTTTGTGTTGTTATTTTTGCTGTTGTTATAGAAATCAGGAATCTGTCAAACACACACTGTTACTTATAGCCCTGTCTTTGTGTCTAAAATCACTAAATCCATGGCATAAAGAAAAGCACAGAATGAAACTAATACAACCATTCAAAGAATATGTTTAGGACATTGAACCTGCAACTCTGAAAAAGATTTGCACTTCAACACCAGAGGTGAACCCTTTATTAAACAGCTGCATCTTGCCTTCATGACTTTCTGAAGGACACTTGATTGCCATTTTCCCAAATTCTTAGAAGCCATCATTACTCCTGCAATAATCCTGCAATCTTCTGATGGGGTTGTGTTGTCTATGTGCTACAACCACATAAGCCTTTCAGACCTCTTCCAGCCCACGGTGGATCTTGTTCAGGGAAGAGACTCAAACTGTGTCCTTTGGGTCAAAGCAAACACTGTCAGTTGTACAGTTAACTTCCATGGACTGATGAAAGCCTTCTCAGTGGTGCCGGCATGCCCACAGCTATCACACTGTCATGGTAGACCTAAGTAGGCCAAAATAGGCTTATCCATGTCCTGGCTAGCCCAGACATATTTTTCTGTTCTCCCTCATTCTGTTTTGGGGAGAAGCAACCATAGGAAACAGATAAAAGAATCTGGAGCCACTGAGTCTGAGGTCTGTGGCCTGCCCAGAGTTATTTTGAACCCTGCAGTAAACAAGGTGCACGTGGTTGCCTTGTGCAAGGGCTGTGCTGTGCCCTAAAAAGGGTAAAGCAAGCCCATGGCTTCACTTAATATGGTCAGGCTTGGCTAAGTGCCATTCTGATTGGCTATTTTGTGTCCAAAGGCCCATTAGTCTTGGGCTGTATCAATACAAAGGGAGATGAGCAGGGAGCACATAGTGTGCTCTGCCATTACAAGGTGTGTCTGCTATTATAAGTTTGCTCCACTATTGTATCTGCTCTCTGCCACTGTATCCATGCTCCTACTACTTTGTTGCATCCTGAGCTGTGTGGAGCTCCAGAGATGAGGATCAGGCTCTAAAAGGCTCCACACGATCAGGCTGCACAGCCAGCGTGACACCGTGCTGAGACAGCACATGGCATTGCATCCTGCCTGCACCTGAAAGCCTCCTGCCAAGACAGGAAGCCCTGGAGATAACACAGATCATCCAGAGGTCAGGACCAGTTCAGAGCTTGTCTGCCTCCTTTCCCCAGCACCCAGAAGCCTGGGGAAACTCCAAAGCCTCCAATGACCTTGAGACCATGGACAGCAACCCTGTCACAAGCTTTGGGTACTGTCAGATAATATTTTTGTGTCTAAATACTTAAAGCTTCTTGTACTTATTAATTGCCTTCTGCCATAAGCAGGAAGGAGCTCCTTGAGTCCATCTAGTGGTCAAGCAGAGTATTGACTGCAAGTGGTACACTAACAGCAAAGCCTTCTCTGACAGTTCAATGGAGTTCAATTAATGTTACATGTACGTACCAGTTATTGCTAGGGCCTGTTATTACCTGTGTATAAAGTTTCCATGACTGATGCAAAGAACTGATTATTATTAAATTAGTGATCAGGGTGATACCAGTTCTGAATATTGAATATTAATAAGCAATATATATTTTTAAAATAACATCTCACAGTAATTAATTACCCCTCCACTACACACACCCAGAAAAATAAAGGTTTTGCATTAGTCCTAAGTCCTGTGACATGGTGGTGTACCTGCTTGCACCCCAGAGCTGTACACAAGGAGCTGCTTGGAGGTTGACCATGTGCATGGCACTGCAGGGCAGAGGTACTGGGGAATTACAACCCGTGAGATCACATCAGCTGTAGCTCTGCCACAGACCACAAAATGAACTCTGCAGACCAACCAGGCTACAGTTCTCTTTTTGGTTTCTTTCATCCTCCTAAAATGACTTTCAGATGTGTTGGCAATCACAGCTCTTGCTGGAGGCAGTTGGGATTTCAAGTGCTCAGCTCCAAAGTTGACTAAAGATTGGCTTTCTGTAAAATGTAAATATTTCATAACACAGTTTTCAGCTCATTTTGAAACAAAATGTAAGCGCTGACCGAAAGCTTCAGCTGGGGATTTAGAAGAGAACAATTCCTCAATTTAATTGGCATTTTTTAGCAACTAGTTTTTCAACTGTGTTTATTTGGTAATCTGTATGACATAATCAGTATGAGTCTAGAATTGGGAATTTGGAAGCTAGGCCAGGTGGAGTTATTTTGGCACATCAGAAAGAGCTTCGAAGTGTCTGTCCCTTGGTTGAGGATTACAGCTGGCTTGATGAAGTGACACTTCTGCTAGCACCAGCTTCTTCACCAAGCCAAGCAGGTTAGTGCTCTGGCACTACCAGAACATATCAGTGTGGCTGAATCTAGTCAATGAATCTCACCTTGCCCACAGGTGAGGAAAGATGGAAAACTGGCAGGTTGTGGCCAGATTCATAGACTCATAGAATCATAGAATCATAGAATCATAGAATGGTAAGGTTGGAAGGGACCTCAAGGATCATGCAGTTCCAGTCCACTGCCATAGGCAGGGAAACCTCCCACTAGCACAGGTCACTCAAGGCCTCCTCCAACCTGGCCTTGAACACCTCCAGGGAGGGAGCAGCCACAACCTCCCTGGGCAACCTGTGCCAGTGTCTCACCACCCTCACTGCAAACAACTTCCTCCTAACATCCACTTTTAATCTCCCCTCTGCCAGTTCAAACCCATTGCCCCTTGTCCTGTCATTGCAAGACCTTGTCAATAGTCCCTCCCCAGCCTTCCTGTAGGTCCCCTTCAGATACTGGAAGGCTACTCTAAGGTCTCCTGGAAGCCTTCTCTTCTCCAGGCTGCAGAGCCCCAACTCTCTCAGCCTGTCCTCAGAGCAGAGATGCAACAGCCCTCTGAGCACCCTCGTGGACTCCTCTGGACCCACTCCAACACTTCCATGTCCTTCCTGTGCTAAGGGCTCCAGAACTGCACACACTACTCAGGTGGGCTCTGACAAGAGCAGAGTAAAGGGGCAGAATCCCCTCCCTTGCCCTGCTGGCCACGTTGCTCTTGCCATGGACAGAGACACATTCCTCTAGACCATGTTGCTCAAGACCTCATCCACCCTGGCATTCAACACCTCCAGGGAGGGGGCATCCACAACCTCCCTGGGCAACCTGTGCCAGTGGCTCACTACCCTTACTATAAAGAATTTCTTCCTAAGATCCAATATAAATCTACCTTCCTCAAAATTAAAGCCTTTTGTCATATCACTACAAGCCCTTGTAGATGGGGAATTTCCTCTCCTCATATTTAGCTACAGCAAAGGATATTTGGTCCCTGTTTCTCTGCCCTGAATAATGATTTCCTGGGAAACCTCTCTTGTTCCAAGTATGCCAAGACTACTTGGTTTTCAGTATGTGCATTTAGAAGCTGGGGTGGTTGTGGTGTCCTTTTTAGAAGCCTTTTTGCTGAACTTCTAAATTTCACAAGTCAAAGCAGTTTAACCTTGGTTAGTCTCATTAACAGTTACTAATGAGCGTAAGTTACTTTGATATATAATTTTTAGCAGTGAGTTCTGCTCTTCTGTGTTTTAGGGCCACGAGGATGATCAGAGGGCTGCAGCAGCTCTGCTGTGAGGACAGGCTGAGAGAGTTGGGGCTTTGCAGCCTGGAGAAGAGAAGGTTTCCAGGAGATCCTACAGTAGCCTTCCAGTATCTGAAGGGGCCTACAGGAAGGCTGGGGAGGGACTATTGACAAGGTCTTGTAATGCCAGGACAAGAGGCAATGCTTTTGAACTGGTAGAGGGGAGATTTAGACTGGATGTTAGGAGGAAGTTGTTTGCAGTGAGGGTGGTGAGACATTGGCACAGGTTGCCCAGGGAGGTTGTGGCTGCTCCCTCCCTGGAGGTGTTCAAGGCCAGGTTGGATGAGGCCTTGAGTGCCCTGTACTAGTGTGAGNTAGGTCCCCTTCAGATACTGGAAGGCTACTCTAAGGTCTCCTGGAAGCCTTCTCTTCTCCAGGCTGCAGAGCCCCAACTCTCTCAGCCTGTCCTCAGAGCAGAGATGCAACAGCCCTCTGAGCACCCTCGTGGACTCCTCTGGACCCACTCCAACACTTCCATGTCCTTCCTGTGCTAAGGGCTCCAGAACTGCACACACTACTCAGGTGGGCTCTGACAAGAGCAGAGTAAAGGGGCAGAATCCCCTCCCTTGCCCTGCTGGCCACGTTGCTCTTGCCATGGACAGAGACACATTCCTCTAGACCATGTTGCTCAAGACCTCATCCACCCTGGCATTCAACACCTCCAGGGAGGGGGCATCCACAACCTCCCTGGGCAACCTGTGCCAGTGGCTCACTACCCTTACTATAAAGAATTTCTTCCTAAGATCCAATATAAATCTACCTTCCTCAAAATTAAAGCCTTTTGTCATATCACTACAAGCCCTTGTAGATGGGGAATTTCCTCTCCTCATATTTAGCTACAGCAAAGGATATTTGGTCCCTGTTTCTCTGCCCTGAATAATGATTTCCTGGGAAACCTCTCTTGTTCCAAGTATGCCAAGACTACTTGGTTTTCAGTATGTGCATTTAGAAGCTGGGGTGGTTGTGGTGTCCTTTTTAGAAGCCTTTTTGCTGAACTTCTAAATTTCACAAGTCAAAGCAGTTTAACCTTGGTTAGTCTCATTAACAGTTACTAATGAGCGTAAGTTACTTTGATATATAATTTTTAGCAGTGAGTTCTGCTCTTCTGTGTTTTAGGGCCACGAGGATGATCAGAGGGCTGCAGCAGCTCTGCTGTGAGGACAGGCTGAGAGAGTTGGGGCTTTGCAGCCTGGAGAAGAGAAGGTTTCCAGGAGATCCTACAGTAGCCTTCCAGTATCTGAAGGGGCCTACAGGAAGGCTGGGGAGGGACTATTGACAAGGTCTTGTAATGCCAGGACAAGAGGCAATGCTTTTGAACTGGTAGAGGGGAGATTTAGACTGGATGTTAGGAGGAAGTTGTTTGCAGTGAGGGTGGTGAGACATTGGCACAGGTTGCCCAGGGAGGTTGTGGCTGCTCCCTCCCTGGAGGTGTTCAAGGCCAGGTTGGATGAGGCCTTGAGTGCCCTGTACTAGTGTGAGGTGTCCCTGCCTATGGCAGGGGGTTGGAACTGGATGATCCTTGAGGTCCCTTCCAACCTTACCATTCTATGATTCTATGAATATACCCTGTGAATTTCTAGAACCTTGATTTTAGTACTCAGCATTTAAATGCAGCATTCACTATCAAGTACCCTTTTTACTTACATGAAAGTAGACTACACAAATGATAAGGTTACACAAAATATACACCTGGAAAACCCTAGGTTTGGGGTTTTTTTTCTATTTGTGTTCTGTTTGTGGGGTTCCAACCCCAGGAATTGGATTGATACTTGGAGATTTGACCCTACCTTCATTCTATCCATTTCTGGCATCTATCAGCACTACCTCTCCCTCCATTTTTGTGCTTCTAAACTTAAAGTAGGTTGTCCTTTGTCACTTATTTATTATACCTCTCTACCCAATAACAACAGTTTTCAGGCAAAATATTTATCTGGGTAACACATTGTAAAAGGAAAAGAATTAAATCAAAATTGATATACTTCCAGAAAGCACATAATTCAATTTAATTTGAACTAATTATCCTTACAAATCAATTGTATTAGTTTTATGACATTATCCATGGCTTTTACTATCACTGTGACTGAATGTGTGGCTGTGATATAAATTGTTTCTCTCTGAATTTAAAAGAACATTAAACTGTTCTGCAAAACAGATAGGAAAAAAATCAGGGAGAGGACATATTTTACAGCCTCAAATGAGCATTTTGGGTGACTTATGGCTCCTTCAGTAAAACAGGAGGTAGCTCAGTCTCAGATACCATATTGAAATAAAAGAGATCTTCAAAGAGAATATTTTACAAATGCCATCTTGAACTCCTTGCTTCAAATGTGGCTGTTTGAGTCTGAGCTGTTTAGTTGCTCAGCTTCTGTTTCCATTATAGTAACTGATGAGACACTGGAACAGGTGAGACACTGGAACAGGTTGCCCAGGTGGTGAGACACTGGCACAGGTTGCCCAGGGAGGTTGTGGCTGCTCCCTCCCTGGAGGTGTTCAAGACCAGGTTGGATGAGGCCTTGAGTAACCTGTACTAGTGGGAGGTGTCCCTGCCTATGGCAGGGGGTTGGAACTGGGTGATCCTTGAGGTCCCTTCCAACCTTACCATTTTATGATTCTATGATTCTATGATTGTGGCTGCTCCCTCCCTGGAGGTGTTCAAGGCCTGGTTGGAGGAGGCCTTGAGTAAGCTGTACTAGTGGGAGGTGTCCCTGCCTATGGCAGGGGGTTGGAACTGGATGATCTTTGAGGTCCCTTCCAACCTTACCATTCTATGATTCTATGATTCTATGAACTGTATTGGTCAGTCCAGCCAAAGTATAATTGACTCTTTAGGCTAGTTTACCTATCAGACACTGAGAAGTGACCAACTATAAATTAAAAGCAGATCTTTTCTATTACCCCATTTCTAGATGGAATGGGAAATGAATAGAGATGTGGGTTTGGAAAAGAAATTACTTGGATCATCTGAAAATAAACATGTGTTTGACTTTCAGAGTTGAATCCTCAGTGTTACAGCAGCTACACTTCTACTTTCCACAGTCAGTACTGGGTTGTTGTTTTGTTTTGTTTTTTGTTTGGGGGATTTTTTGAGGAAGGCAGGCAGTTGCAGGGATTTTTTTTAGGCCATGAAGTCAAAGATAATTATTCCTTAGTGTTTCTGAGGTTACTTTTTGGAAAAACAAATATGATGCTGGTGGGAAAATGAAACAATGAATGAATCAGAAGTGTTTAGCAATTGCTTTACTTCTTTCTAGTTCAATGGCATACTTTAAAAAGTCTATTTATTTAGTTGTTGTTGTGGGTTAGCTTTTAGTTGTTGTCGTTTTGTTTCATTTGGGTTGGTTTTTTGTTTATGGGGTTTTGTTTGTTTTGGTTGGTCGGTTGGTTGGGTTGGGTTTTTTGTTTCTTTGGGTTTTGGGTTGTGGTTGGTTGGTTGGTTGGGGTTTTTTTTCCCTCTTGTCCTGGACCAGAAAACTCCACTGTTTTCTAACACTGCTCTCTTTCATTTGGCTAATAAACCTGTAGTCATTTTTAACAAGACAGGGATTTCTTGTTTGTTTTAGTAAAATTGATTGCCTCAAACTGGCCTCAAACTGGTGGTCTGTATTTAAATGCACAGGAGACTGAATAAAGTACAAGAAAGCATCTTTTGTTTTCTCTTTCCATCTCTTCTTCCAACCCCAGGAATACCTAACTTCTGAGGAAGTTGAGATGTAATCCACCAAGAAGGAAAAATCATACTGAAAGGAACAGAAGGAAGTGAAACAGATCATAGAAGCATAGAATCATAGAAGCATAGAATCATAGAACCACAGAATCACAGAACCATAAAATCATAGAATCATAGAAGCATAGAATCATAGAACCATAGAATCACAGAACCATACAACCATAAAATCACAGAATCATACAAGCATAGAATCATAGAATCATAGAATCACAGAACCATAGAATCATAGAAGCATAGAATCATAGAAACATAGAACCATAGAAACATAGAGCCATAGAATCATAGAAACATAGAACCATAGAAGCATAGAATCACAGAACCATAGAATCATAGAATCATAGAAGCATAGAATCATAGAATCATAGATTCAGTCAGGGTTGGAAGGGACCGCAAGGACCATCCAATTCTAACCCCCCCTGCCATGGTCAGGGACACCCTACCCTAGATCAGGCTGCCCACAGCCTCATCCAGCCTGGCCTTAAACACCTCCAAGGATGGGGCCTCAATCACCTCCCTGGGCAACCCATGCCAGGCTCTCACTGCTCTCATACTGAAGAACTTCCTCCTCACCTCCAGGCTGAATCTTCCCACCTCCAGCTTTGCTCCATTCCCCCTAATCCTGTCACTCCCTGAGAACCTAAAAAGTCCCTCCCCAGTTTTTTTGTAGCCCACTTCAGATCCTGGAAGGCCACAAGAAGGTCATCTGGGAGCCTCCTCTTCTCCAGACTGAACAGCCCCAACTCCCTCAGTCTGTCCTCATAGCACAGCAGCTCCAGACCTCTGAGCATCCTTGTGGTCCTTCTCTGGACACACTCCAGCATCTCCACATCCCTCTTGTCCCAGGGGCTCCAGAACTGGATGCAGTACTCCAGGTGAGGTCTCACCAAAGCAGAGCAGAGGGGCAGAATCATCTCCTGATGCAGCCCACTTCTCCTGATGCAGCCCAGGCTCTGGTTGCTCTCTGGGCTGCAAGTGCACACTGCTGGCTCATGTTGAGCTTTTCCTCCAGCAGCATCCCCAAGTCCCTCTCCTCAGGGCTGCTCTCCACCCAGGCACTGCCCAGACGGTATTGGTGCTTGGGATTGCATCAACACAGCTGCAGGACCTTGCACTTGGTCTTTTTGAACCTCCTGAGGTTGGTTTGTGCCCACCTCTGCAGCCGGTCCAGGTGCCTCTGGATGCCATCCCTGCCCTCCAGCCTGTCTACTGCACCACACAGCTTGGTGTGGTCAGCAAACTTGCTGAGGCTACACTCAATGCCTCTGTCCATGGCAATGACAGACAACTCTGGCAGGAGTTATTTCCTATTCCAAATGTCTGCAAGTATCAGGCTTTTCAGGAAAAAAAGCAAGAGCTGGTGAGCATTGAATGTTTACAAGGAACTGCTCTGCCTGCTACCCTTTATGAAAATCAATTATGCTCAAGTAAAATCTTTCTTGTCCAAGGGCAGCTATTTATAGACATCTACAAGGATTTCAGCATGCACTTAACAGCTTTTGGAGCTGCACTCTCCAGTAACAGTGCTGTTAACATGAAATCTGTATGTATTTTCCGTTAAATTCAGGCAAATTTAGAGAAAATTAGATTGTATTTGTTTTTAACTGACCAAGAAGGATGTGGTTTTGAGTGTTTGAAGAAATCCTCTTTTTTTTTTTCTTTTTCCCTTTTTTTTTTTTTTTTTTAGAATTTCATGTTTAAGAAGCAAAAAGAGATTTCTGACTCAGTTTCAGGATTCCTCCTCTTTTTCTTGCACCTTCTACCTCTCCAATTTAAAAAAAGAACAGGGGGTTAAACTTTTATTTATTGTAATTTGATTGGAATTTAGGCCTTGCAAATTAAAAGATGGAAGTTATAATCCCAAGCACAACTCCAGGCTGGGTGGGGAATGGCTGAGAGCAGCCCTGAGGAAAACAACCTGGGGGTCTGGGGTGATGAAAAGATCAAGATGAGGTTGCAGTGTGAGTGCAGCCCAGACAGCAACTGTGTGCTGG
>VWZE01021410.1:88225-109850 GCA_013396675.1 Eubucco bourcierii | reverse complement strand
CAGATACTGGAAGGCTACTGTAAGGTCTCCTCGAAGCCTTCTCTTCTCCAGGCTGCAGACCCCCAACTCTCTCAGCCTGTCCTCACAGCAGAGCTTCTACAGCACTCTGATCATCTTCGTGGCCTCCTCTGGACTGGCTCCAACAATTCAATGTCCTTCCTGTGATGGGGACTCCAGAACTGCACACAGTACTAAAGTCAGCTTTGTTTCCTGTTGGCTATATATTAGGTTGTACATTTAATGGAACTCTGACAGTATTTTTTGGTGGCATTGTCACATTTTAAAAGTAAATGCATCTTATGCATCTTGTTGCCTGAAGTCCTTATCAGGAAATTAGTGAGCAATGGCCTTCTGTCACATCATAGAACATGACTATCTTAAACCACAGTGTAAGCATCAGTATAAGCCTCCCCTCATCCTTCTGTGCAGAGTTCCAGAATAATTGAGACAGGAATAGAGCTCTGAGATCATCAAGTCCAGCCTATGACCTAACACCATCACATCACTAAGCCATGGTGGTAACTCCACCACCTCCCTAGGCAGCCCATTCCAGTGCCTAATCAGCTTTCCATGAGGAAGTGCTTCCTAACATCCAACCTAACCTCCCCCTGGTGCATGTGCTCTCCTTTTGTCACAAGTTGCCTGGGAGAATAGCCTGACTCACCTACCTCTTCCCTTTGCATTACTTAACTAAAACAACCATATTTTCAATGTTAACACTCACTACTTTGCCAACAAGAGGTTTATTTGCCTCTCACTTTCCATGATATAAATTTTAAGTCATTTATATGTAGTCATAATAAAGCACAGTTAGGTCCATAATCTTCTTGCAGACATTTTACCATTCAAGTCAGCTACACTGGAAGCATATGAGGTGCTAAGATTTATGTAGTAATTATCTTTGGCTGTTAGGGTCTGATCCAGCTTCCACTGAAGTTAATGTACATTTTATGATGCCAATACCAGTTGGTTTAGGCCTTTAGGGGTGAGCTTATTAAAAATAATAATAATTATTATTATTATAATTAAAAATTAAGCACCATCTTGCTTTTTCATTAAAATAGCATCACATTAAGGAGATAATTAGACTTGCTGAAACTTGGATTTGGTACTGAAATGTGAGAACAAGTGCTCTATTTAAAAGAAGCACAAGATCATTGCTAGAAATAGTGTTGGGGCAAAAGGCCATGTTGAGAGTTTTATTAACTTACATTTTTGGTACCTTTTGGAAGGCATTGGGATTTGTACTGAATCAGAGCTGTATCTACCTTATAAAACAATTCTATACCAACTCTTATAGAACATTTCTGTACAAAGGCTTATAAAACACTCCTATACAAACTCTTACAAAACACTTCCAAACAAATTCTCACAAAACATTTCTAGAAGAACTCTTACAGCCACAATTTGTGACTGGGCCTTTTCTTTTAGTCATGCAGCACTGCCACCATATTAAGAAGATATAANAAACAACTTCCTTCTAACATCCAGTCTAAATCTCCCCTCTGCCACTTCGAACCCATTGCCCCTTGTCCTGGCATTACAAGACCTTGTCAATAGTCCCTCTCCAGCCTTCCTGTAGCCCCCTTCAGATACTGGAAGGCTACTCTAAGGTCTCCTGGAAACCTTCTCGTCTCCAGACTGAAGAGCCCCAATTCTTGTAGCCTGTCCTCACAGCAGAGCTAAGAAGGAAGACAGCTGTCAAGAGCAGGCAAAGGAAAAAGAGCAGAGAGAGGAGCCTAAGCAGCAAACTTCCTTCTCTTTCCTGTGATGCTCATGGCCTAGGATACACCTGGGAACCAACACAAGTCAGCTGTCCTGGCTGATTCAGAGCTGCTAATGGCCTGCAACTCGTGGCTGGCCTGTGAGTCCCAGCAAAACCAGGACAGGGGCCTATAAGAAAGGTGGGACAGACTTTTGAGCAGGGCCTGTTGCTGCCCTGGAACAGGGCTCTAAACTAAAAGAGGGGAGATTGAGATCAGATATGAGGAAGACATTTTTTACAATGAGGTTGGTGAATACAACATTAGCATGTATATTGCTTACTAGAGGTGGTGAAAGCATGGAGCATCCCTTGTGTAGCGATGACAGAAAAAAACGTTCTATCTCATCATGCTCCAATGCTCGATTAAACTGCTGTGTGTGGCATTTGACAGGCACAAAGGAAAATCCCTACAATGCTGAGGATGTCTTGGTTATGGTGTTCCTATTTTTAGACTATCCAGAATGTGTGTGGCATATTTATTCCTGAAATATTTCCTCAGTCCAGCTAAATCCCCACCTTAGTCACCTGCTGCAACCACCCCCTAACCCAAACCCAAACCAAATTAACTTCTCAGATGCAAATAAAGAGAACAAATCAAGAACAGCTTTGTAAAATAGTGCTAGCTTCAGGAGACAGCTGCAAGAGTAAATAGATTCATTTGTTTTGAAATCCTTCATGAACATCGTGACTCATCTTCTGAATCTATTTCGGGCGCTGTCGTATGTGTGCATGGCTGAGGTCACACAAGCAAGTAATCCGAGCGACTGGAGCAATGTGAGTTGTCAAAAGGGATAGTTTATTATCTGGATTTGCTGTACAGTAACATCTTTTCATGCTCTGCCTGGTCATAAAAAGCTATGAGCAGTAATTTACCTCCACTGATGTGACTTAAATCTCCTTATTCGGAATCTGGGAGAGCTTCGGAATCCTTCTCTAGATAATGTTAAACTGAACCCTTTACTTCCAGGGAAATCAGGTAAAAGTAGTTAAAAATGGCTTCCAGGTTTCCTTCTCTAGATGATGTTAAACTGAAGCCTTTACTTCCAGGAAAATCAGGTAAAAGTAGTTTAAAATGGCTTCCAGGTTTCCTTCTCTAGATAATGTTAAACCTAACCCTTTACTTCCAGGGAAATCAGGTAAAAGTAGTTAAAAATGGCTTCCAGGTTTCCTAAACCTAGATGATGTTAAACCTAACCCTTTGCTTCCAGGGAAATCAGGTAAAAGCAGTTAAAAATGGCTTCCAGGTTTCCTAAACCTAACCCTTTGCTTCCAGGGAAATCAGGTGAAAGCAGTTAAAAATGGCTTCCAGGTTTCATCTGGCAAGCAGAGTTAAGAATAGTCGGAGAAGCACTATGTGTAAAATGGAAATCTGTTTCCAGGCTTAGGTAGTAGCTTTTGCTGTAGAGCCCTCAGAAGACTGAAAAAGTCACTAGCTGATTTCTACTCATTCATCCTCTAATTTGGAGAATTCAGTACATACGCAGTAATTCTAAGCCTGCTCACGAGTGCTGTTACAGCCTTGATGTTAACTCTGAGCACTGCAAACAATGTTCACTCACCAGGACAGCCGCACGGAGGTGCCAAGCTGGGGCTGGTTCAGGGCACAGGATGAGTCATCTCTGGCTGGCAGTGCTGCTCAGCTGGGTGAGCAAACCTCTCAGGTGGGAGCATTCTCCACTTGGAGGGAAGCAGATGTGTCAGGAGAGGAGAGAGGAGATGCCCATGCTATATTCACCAAGAAAACGGTGTGGTTTTGCTGGGTTTGAAGCTTTCATTTAGTCCTTCTGAGAGCTGACAGTAGTGGTGTGCTTTAATACAAGCATCTGGGTGAAATGATGATAGTTCTTGAGAGCCAGACAGTGAGAAGAATAAAAATCTACTCGTTTCAATAGAGTACTGTCAGTCTGCCCTGAGCACCTCAGAGCAGTTCATGCTTTTAGCTTCAACAGTTTTGGAATTCTGGGAGCAGTATTGTGCTACAAATTAATGCAAAGGAAGTAAAACCTGGTCAGCTGTACACTAACCAACACAAATTTGGGGCAATTTGCCTGACTCAGACCTTAACTTTCAAAGAACACTTGGTTAGCAGTTGAGTGTCAGAATAGTAGAATCATAGAATGGTAAGGTTGGAAGGGACCTCAAATATCATTCAGTTCCAACCCCCTGCCATAGGCAGGGACACCTTCCACTAGTACAGCTCACTCAAGGTCTTGTCCAACCTGGTCCTGAACACCTCCAGGTGATTCTGTGCTCCACAACCTCCCTGGGCAACCTGTGCCAGTGTCTCACCACCCTCACTGCAAACAACTTCTTTCTAACACCCAGTTTCAATCTCCCCTCTGCCGGTTCAAACCCATTGCCCCTTGTCCTGTCATTACAAGACCTTGTCAATAGTCCCTCCCCAGCCTTCCTGGAGCCCCCTTCAGATCCTGGAAGGCTGCTTTCAGGTCCCCTCAAAGCCTTCTCTTCTCCAGACTGAAGAGCCCAAACTCTCTCAGCCTGTCCTCACAGCACAGCTGCTGCAACCCTCTGAGCACCTTGGTGGCCTCCTCTGGACCCACTCCAACACTTCCATGTCCTTCCTGTGCTGGGGGCTCCAGAACTGCACACAGAACACCAGGTGGGGTCTGAGGAGAGCAGAGTAAAGGAGCACAATCCCCTCCCTTGCCCTGCTGCCCACACTGCTCTTGCTGCAGCCCAGTACACAGTTGCTGTCTGGGCTGCACTCACACCACAGGCTCAGGTGGAGCTTTTCATTACCCAGACTCCCAGGTCCTGTTCCTCAGGGCTGCTCTCTAACCATTCCCCACTCAGTCTGTAAATTTCATGTCTGAGATGTACAGGCCAACCTGGAAAATCATACTTCTTGTCTCTGGTACAGACATTAAAAACCTCTACTAAAGTAAGCCAGCATTTAGTGAACTTTTTGTAATCCAGATTATATTGCTGTCTCATGATGAGGCTCTGGCATTTTTAATTAATGCAAATCACAAGCAAGTTGCAACAGCAGACAAGGTGCAGTGGAAACATAAACTGTCATTGTTTGCTACTGTGCTCTCCTACAGAAATCTGGGAGCTGCAGTCCAGAGGGATCTACTGAATGCTGGAAGAACACTGAAAATTCAAGGTTTTTTCCAGAAGAATTGGCTGTCAGTTAATAAACTCATTTTTCTCTCAAGGGAAAATTGATCTTCTTTCTGTAAAGATTGTTTTTATTTCCCCTTAGTATGCAGTCCTATAAACTGCATGCAAGGAACTTGGTTGAAATTTATAAGTGAGTGTAGCCTTTTATTGTGCTTTATGGATTTGTAAAACGAGAATGGCTTCTGCAACTGAAGTAGTGTAGCAGTCATTGTCTGCACAGTTTGATTTAGGGAAATCTGATGTCTGATGAGAACTTATTCTTCAGCACTGTCTAAAACTCTTCAGTACTAGTGAGCCACCATTTCCCTTCCACCATCACCCTACCTGAAGAGCTGTAATGATAACCTCTAATGGCACAGCTGCAGCTTTGTTCCATGCTGCTATCCAAGACTGATGGTAAGTGAAGTTTCTAAGTTTATCATGGAACTTCAAGGGTTCCCCCCACACCACTCATCCTTTTTTTATGAGTGACTTTTATTCCAATACACTTAAAGCTATTTCTTGAAGTGGATTTGTGCTAAAAATAAGGACCATTGAGCTCAAATGTGCCTGAACTCTATAGGTTTGATTTGCAGAGAACATGCCTTTTCTGCACTACCAGCTCTGTGATTTTAAGCTGCAGTCTCCTGACATTTGCTGTTTAAGTTAATGACCTGTCTCTTGAAGACTGGTGATTGTGAGGCTGTCTGGTTTCATTTAGGTGAAATCTTTAGGCCTGTAACTTCGTGGCAAAGTTTGAAAACTTGCTGAGTTCACTTTGTTCTCAAAGATAGAAGTTTTTCAATTAAAAAAAAAAATAACTTAGGTTTTCTTTTTTTAATAGGGTGGCATTTTTGTCTTGTGGTGCTCTTTTGAAGTTATGGATTTCAGTTTGGATGTTGTCACCTTTTCTATACTCAGATCTTCTGAACCTGGCAAAATACCACATTAATTCTGTGGCTTTTATCACAGTTGTCTAAAGTTAATAACTTGAATAAAGTTAATAACTCTTGAAAAATGTTTTGAATATCTTTCAGATTGCTGCTTCTGAAGTTAGGCTATGAGTGATCAGAGTTAAAATAACACTGATTAGCCAGCTGACTCAGGAAACCCTGTGTGAAATCAATGACATCAGATTTTTAGCATGTGGAATGAAATCACAGTATCACCAGGGCTGGAAGAGGCCTCAAAGATCATCAAGTCCAACCTGTCACCACAGACCTCAAGACTAGATCCAGGTACCAAGTGCCACGTCCAAACCCGCCTTGAACACCTCCAAGGATGGCAACTCCACCACCTCCCTGGGCAGCCCATTCCAGTAGCCAATGACTCTCTCAGAGAAGAACTTTCTCCTCACCTCCAGCCTAAACTTCCCCTGGCACAGCTTGAGACTGTGTCCTCTTGTTCTGGTGCTGGTTGCCTGTCCCTGAAAATGCATTGGGGTTGTCAAGCCAACTCTTTGCTTCCAACCAAAGGTTTCATGTCTGTAATAATATCAACAGTTTTAAGCATAAAGAAACTATGGTAGAGGTGTCTGCCAGGAAAAAAAAAAAACAAAAAAACCACAGAAAGTTGTGAGAAGGAAAGGAAAACTGAGAAAATCTGAGTAGTTTTCTTCAAGTATTATCAATTTCAGAGAGCTGATTAGCACTGAGAAGCCAAAACTCTTGGTGCTTGCACCCTACACCAATGTTAAGAGGGGCTGCCATGTTGTAGCAAAATCCTTTTCTGTTCCAAGGAGAGCTAATTTTTTAGCTGGAGATGTTTTACTACTTCACAGAAACAAAGTGGTGGGCTGTGCAGGATGCAGCAGTGTGCACATACCCTCTGGCTATAGTCACTTTTGACAGATTCCCTGTAATTATTTTCTACACTCTCCCTCTTCCTGCTTACTAAATGCTGAATGCCACAAGTAACTGCCTATCGGGTTGTGAAAGGAGCAGAAAAGGCTCCAGCCTGCTTTAAAGAGGTCAGAGAGGGAAATGTCCAAGTTTGGAGGGCAACTCATCCGACACAGTTGTAAACCAGCATGAAGTTACTGCTGTAGGATGTGTATTTCACTCTGCAGGCTAACCCTTAGGGCATCTAACTGGTAGAGAAAAGTCCTTGTTTAAAATGCATGCTCCATGGGGAGATGTGAACATGGCATGACACTGCCACTGAATGTAAACAAAAATGCTGAGTTTTAAAATCGCTAAAACAGGTACAATTAGGTTTCTCACTCTCACATGAGTGCCTTACTCCCTGGGTTATAAGGATGGGATACTTCTTCTCTGATACCCTTCTAGCCTTCTAGCAATCACATTTTTAGAATCATAGAATGGCAAGATTGGAAGGGACCTCAAGGATCATCCAGTTCCAACCCCCTGCCATAGGCAGGGACACCTCCCACTAGTACAGGTCACTCAAGGCCTCCTCCAACCTGGCCTTGAACACCTCCAGGGAGGGAGCAGCCACAACCTCCCTGGGCAACCTGTGCCAATGTCTCACCACCCTCACCGCAAACAACTTCCTCCTAAGATCCAGTTTATATCTCCTCTCTGCCAGTTTAAACCCATTGCCCCTTGTCCTGGTATTACAAGACCTTGTCAATAGTCCCTCCCCAGCCTTCCTGGAGCCCCCTTCAGATCCTGGAAGGTTACTCTAAGGTCTCCTGGAAGCCTTCTCTTCTGCAGGCTGCAGAGCCCCAACTCTCTCAGCCTGTCCTCACAGCAGAGCTGCTCCAGCCCTCTGATCACCATATAGCTCAGGTTTTCTTGGAGCAGAGCCTTTGCATTGACAATATTCTTTCTGTTTAAAGCCAAACCTGAGCTGTCCCAGCTGTCAGGTCATGGCAGAGTTTACCATGTGTTGGCAACAAGTTCACACTGCTAAAAGCGAGCAAGGGAATTTTTCTCTTTCAACCACTCTCTTCCTGAATTTGTCTTCATTTCTTCAGGCAACAGCAATAGCAGGGTGTCTCAACCTCTCCAGGAGCTGGCTGCCACTCCACAACACCACGAGAGCATTCAAGCAGCATATTCAGCAAGCACAAACAGCCTCATTTGAGCATCCAATTACTGCTAGCCAATAGCTAACATTAAGCCACGGCAATGCAGGAAAGAGAGTGAGGCTCAGTGCTTCATAGTTCGTTTTTTTTTTCAGCTTGCCAGGCTATTTATTTATTTATTTTAAAAGTCATTAAGGAAGTATATGATGCAATACAACATAAACATTTCTTCCCCCAAAATGTCAGCCTTCACCAACTGCCTGATCACCACTCTTATGGACTCAACAGTCTGTTTGTCAAAGCAGCAGAGTTACACCAATGAAAAAGTAAATTGAGAGATTATAGGGATGGAAATGTGAAGTAAAGGGTGAAGAGAGAGTGATTTTGTAGCATCACAGAATTTGTCATGTACTAGCAAATCACTTAGAAAGAGGTTTTCCGTATTCTTCCTGTCTTGGAGTGTAAGAGGTCTGGTATTTTGATAGGATGTGTCAGTAGGCTTCATAGGTCAGATTTATGTTCTCATTCCATTAAAAAAGTCAAAACAGCAAATCAAAATCAAAGCACTTCTTGCCCTTTGACTTCAAACTTATCTTTTTATTTTGCAACTTTTTTTCCCTTCTATTTCCTGCATGTTTTCTCCCTTCTATTCGCCTTCCACATTCTCTACCTTCCTTTTACGTGGAGCTAAAGCTTTGATTACCTAGTAACACATGTTCTCAAAGTGAAATTAAGCTAGAACTGAAGCAAAATGTCTGCTCAGTGATCAGACAGAGAAAATGACCAGGCAACATGCACATTACCTGTGACAGAAAAATAGCTAAAATGGTAATGCATCTAACTCTGGAGATAAGACACTCCACAGTGTCCTTGCAGGGGGTGCTAAAAGACCATGTCTAAGAGAGCCTTTCACTGCACAGCTAAGAAGAAGATATCAAAACATTAACTTTCAACCATGGGAAAGGAAACATTTTGTGAATGAAGAAGTGAATTGAAAGATTGTAGGGATGGAAATGCGAGGGCAAGGGTGAAAAGAGATTGAGTGACTTTGTGCTTCATGAGAAAACCTCAAATGTCCCTCAAGAGAGATAGTCACATCTGTCACTCTCCAGCTCTACCAGATCAGTCAGTCTTGACAGGCACGGTTGCTGGTTGCACTTGGAGCATGGTACCAGCCCCCCACTTTTATCCTCTTTCTTCTAGTTTCCTTTTCGTGTCCAGTTTGGGTGACAGTCACAAGGTCACAGGATCACAGGGTCACAGGATGTTAGGGGTTGAAAGGGACCTAAAGACATCATCCAGTCCAACCCCCCTGCCAGAGCAGGACCAGACAATCTAGCTCAGGTCACACAGGAACACATCCAGATAGGCCTTGAAAGTGTCCAGAGAAGGAGACTCTACAATCTCTCTGGGTAGCCTGTGCCAGTGCTCTCTGGAACCCTTCCAGTAAAGAAGTTCTTCCTTGCGTTGAGATAGAGCCTCCTGTATTGCAGCTTCCATCCAGTGCTCCTTGTCCTATCACAAGGAGCAAATGAGTAGAGCCTGTTCCCTCACTCCTGACCCCCAGCCATTTCTATTTATAAACATTTATTATTTTATAAACAATTATTTAGAATCAATTTTTTATATTTATAAATATTTATTATTTTTATACATATTTTATACATATTTGTAAACATTTATATTTACAAGCATTTGTTCTTTTATAAACATATATTTATAAACAATTATTTGTATTTATAAACATTTATTAAATCCCCTCTCAGCCTTCTCTTCTCCAGACTAAAAAGCCTCAGGTCCCTCAGCCTCTCCTCACAAGGCAGTGCTGTAGTCTGGAGAAATAAGTGGTTTGTGCTCATCCTGCCAGAACAGGTTAATCAGAAATCCATTGGAAAATTATGGGGGAGAAAAGGAAAGAAGGAGCTGATGTCACAAAAGGACCTGAGATACAAGGGGGGCAAGGAGAATAGGAATATCAATGTTCCTCACTGTTGAGCAATAAGCTGATTTAAGACAACTGTTTTCTCTCAGGTCCCTAAAAGTAACTTTTAGAACTAGAAATTTAGTGGTATGCATGAACCTACAGTTACCCTTAAAATATGCTCCTAATCCTGCAGTACACATACAGTGAAGTTTTGTTTCACCCTTTGAATAAAAAAAAGAGGGTGGCTCTAGTAAACAGAGCAAGTGTCCCAATTTCTGTGTCTCACTTGATCCTTGTGCTTGACTGTGTCTCAACTGATCCCTCTGCTGTAGCCAGAAAGGAGTATTTTTAGTGCATTATAAATATGTATGGCTTATTTACTCCTTTTATTTTCAAAAGAAGTCTTAGAGCACTTTGCAAGTAGGGACGTGAGGGCTGTAGGAAAAGGAAATGTTTCCCCAACAGAAGCCATAAATACTAAATTCTGCAGCAAGCAGCCACTAGTCTTAATATTTGAGGGTTAAAANATATGCCAATCACTTTAATTTCTTTAATGTTTTAGATAAAAAAAAAAAAAAAAGGAACCAAAAAATGCTTTTTTCTTTCCCAAAGGTAAATGAATGTCATTTAAGGCCCTGATGCTGAATCTGTGTAAAACTTCAGTACAAGATATTATTTTATTTTATTTTTTCAAACTCCTAGAGAAACAGAGGAGCAAAGGTGGCTAAAATACAGTATGCAGATTACTGAGGCACTGGCACAGGTTACCCAGGGAGGTTGTGGCTGCTCCCTCCCTGGAGGTGTTCGAGGCCAGGTTGGAGGAGGCCTTGAGTGACCTGTTCTAGTGGGAGGTGTCCCTGCCTATGGCAGGGGGTTGGAACTGGATGACCTTTGAGGTCCCTTCCAACCTTACCATTCTATGATTCTATGATACTTGCAAAATGAACCCCAAAACTCATGCAGAGTTATGCAGTAGGTCAAGATTGGCACAATGCCATCCTGGTTGGCTAATCTATGTCCAAAATGTTTTATTACAGTGCTGGGTACAGGCAGGATCAATCCTGCACACCCAAGGCTGGCACAAGCCACAATTTATGTTCCAAGAGCAGGTATATTCATAATAAGAGGCAGGGTTATTACAATTATTACTTGTAGTTCGTTACCATAGGTATTTTCCAATCTTCACCCCTGTTCCAACCCTCCCTTGTGGCCTTGAAGGATTGCCTGAGATAAGCACCAGCACAGTCTTTCTCACAGGGTTTCTCTGACTAGTTGCTGCAGACACTTCCTCCCACAAAGTTTGGTATTTTATGGCTTGCTACAGACATCCTCAAAAACGTGCATCTGGTCTGTAAGGCTCTTTACCAGCACTCCTTCATTTTTCTTTTATCACAGAAAGGCTGGAGAAGAGAACAGCCAGCAGAAGACCCTGCAGCAATGGCAGCATTGCCTTTGTAACCTGGGAGAGACACTGCCACTGGGGAGATCATTATGCAGGGGCACGATCCCATCGCCTTAAAAAGGAGCAGCAGAACAAAGCATGGAAAATTCTTCAGGACCTGAGTGTGGCCTGCGTCACCTCAGAAATAGGTGATCTCTGCTTCCTCAATCCCCTCAGAGATCAATTATGGAATTACTTTGAATAATAAAACACAAGTGACATTTCAGTCTTAGCTGCTACCTTACCTTGCATTTCAGTTGGATTCTCAGCAAGCCTCCTTTAGGCAGAGGCAGGGCTGTAGGAAGCGTAGGGGAAGTTTATAGCCTATATAGTGCTCTAGCTGGGTGTCATGGTATGCCTAAATAGGCCAAGGTGGGTTTGTACATGTCCTGGCTTGCCCAGGCATGTTCCCTTGCTCCCCCTCCTTCTGTGCTGGGAGGGAAGGTGGCTCTGGGAAAGAGGACCAAAACCCTGACTTCACCTAGTATGGTCAAGCTTGGCACAGTGCCATCCTGATTGACTAATCTATGTCCAAAGGCCCATTAGTCTCGGGCTGCATGGATAAGAAGGCATGAAGAGCTAGCACAGGGTGTGCTCTGCCATTGTATCCATGCTTGCTTGCTACCTCATTGCATCCTGAGCTGTGTGGAACTCCAGTGACCAGGATCAACCTCTAAATGCCTGCACTCAATCGACCTGCACAGCCAGTGGGACACTGTGCAGAGCCTGCACATGGCATTGCATCCTGCCTGCACCTGAAAGCTTCCTGCCAAGAGGGGAAGTCCTAGAGATAACACAGATCATCCAGAGAGTCAGGATCAGGTCAGAGCTTGTCTGCCTCCTTTCCCCAGCACCCAGAAGCCTGGGGAACTCCAAAGCCTCTAACAACTTTGAGACCACCAACAGCAACCCCTCCATGTGCTTTGGGTACTGTCTGATAATATTTTTGCGAGTAAATACTTAAAGCCATAAGCAGAAAGGAGCTTCCTGTGTCCATCTAGTGGATAAGCAGGATAATGAACTGCAAGTGGTATACATTGACTACTAAAGCCTCCTCTTCAAGTAAAATGCTTGCCTTTGGTGGTTACCTCTTGCAGTGTTCCAGTTTTGCCTGTTCCCTGTGTGTTTCCAAACCCTGTAACAAAGTTTTCTGGTGAGATTTAATTTTCATAGCTATTAACAAAAAGAGCACCTTCTTCTTGACACCCACCTCTCAGATATTTATAGACATTAATGAGATGCCCTCCCAGCCTTTTCTTCTCAAGATTAAATAGCCCCAGGTCTCTCAGTCTGTCCTCATAGGAGAGACATCAAAGTCCTGCAATCAGCCTCACAACTCTTCATTGGACTCTCTCTAGCAGATCCCTGTCTCTTTTGAATCGGAGAGCTCAAAACTGGACAGATTATTCCAAATGTGGTCTCACCAGAGCAGAGTAGAGGGGAAGGAGAATCTCCCTAGACCTTCTGGATACACTCACGATGCCTTTGGCCCTCTTGGCCACAAGGGCACATTGCTGTGCCATGGGTAACTTGCTGTCACTTCAAGGTCTTTCTCCAAGGAGCTGTTTCCCATCAGGATGACCTCTAGTCTCTACTGGTGCCTGGTGTTATTTCTCCCCAGATGCAGGACTCTGCAGTTGTCCTTATTTGACTTCATGACTTAGACCTCCTTGACTGGTAATGCTCAACCAAAACACTGTTTGGGAAGTGAGATAACTAAAGTAAGCCAGATCATACAGAATACAGTGATGGTATATGAAAGGTTAACATCAGGTAGTGAGGCTGTTTCAGAACCATCTTAGCCAGAGCTGACAGTTTTATAGCCTCCTGGAAAATATACTTCTACTTTGCTCAGCAGCACTTCAGAGCCTTCATATATCAATGGGTCCAGAAGGAAAATGTGAACATTATTGTCTCATCTAAACAACAACAACCAAAAAAAGTCTGCTCCAATAAATTCTGTGGCCAGAATTAATGGAACTAAACTGACATGTCAAAATCAATGTGTGTTTAAGATCAGTGTGATGCTCTTTCTTTTTTTTTTTTTTTTTTTCCTTTGGGTTTATACACTGGGAAACGTTCATAGGATGTGAAGTTCTGTGGTTTTGGAGCCTATGGATAAACTCAATGATGTGATGAATGATCAGTAATTGAAATAATACTTCAAAGGTATTGGTAAAAGTCAAACTCTTATATGCTCCCATTCCATCCCATTCTATGGAAAGTGTTCATATATGTTGTTGAAGTCCCACTGTGATGTGTGTGGGTCTCTATGTGCCATTACATATAGTTTTCAGAGTTTTCACTGGGCAGATATTTTTTTTCTGGAGTTAACTCTGGTTTATGAGGAATTCTATTCCAACCAACAGATATTATCTACCCCTTTACTCTGCTCTCCTCAGACCCCACCTGGAGTACTGTATGCAGTTCTGGAGCCCTCAGCACAGGAAGGACAAGGAACTGTTGGAGCAGGTCCAGAGGAGGCCACGAGGATGATCAGAGGGCTGGAGCAGCTCTCCTATGAGGACAGGTTGAGAGAGTTGGGGTTCTGCACCCTGGAGAAGAGAAGGCTTCCAGGAGACCTTAGAGTAGCCTTCCAGTATCTGAAGGGGGCCTACAGGAAGGTTGGGGAGGGACTATTGACAAGGTCTTGCAATGACAAGACAAGGGGCAATGGGTTTGAACTGGCAGAGGGGACATTTAGACTGGATGTTAGGAGGAAGTTGTTCCACAGGTTGCCCAGGGAGGTTGTGGCTGCTCCCTCCCTGGAGATGTTCAAGGTCAGGTTGGATGAGGCCTTGAGTGAGCTGTACTAGTGGGAGGTGTCCCTGCCTATGGCAGGGGGTTGGAACTAGATGATCCTTGAGGTCCCTTCCAACCTTCCCATTCTATGATACTATGATTAAGTTGAATAGAATGCAAGGCACTTTTTTGCATTACAGTTAAAATTTCATAACCACCTCTATTCAAAAGAAATATGAACTTTGAACAGCTTTGATGTAAAGCTCATAATAATAACTAGAGTTTTGTTTTGTTTTGTTTTGTTTTTAATGTGTCATTTTTCATTTTAGGATCTCACACACACAAAAAAAAACCCACAAACAAACAAACCAACAAAAACAAAAACAAAAACAAACAAAAAAAACCCAAACGCCCAAAGAGTTGATTCATGGAATTGCTTTTAAGCTAAGAGAAATCATGATCCTGGTATCCTGCAAAGCAGAGATCTGTGGATCTGTAGCATTGTGTATCTTGTGGCCACTGTAGTAATGTTAGGAGATCTCCATCAGGCAGGTTATATCAGGCTTATTTTTCAAGCAGGGAAATCTTGATATTTAGTTAACTGGCTGACTCAGAACACACAGCAACAAATAAAATGCTCAAAGTAAATTGAGATTAATTTAAGAATTAATTGTTTTGCTCAGCCATTTTCAAAAATGCAGTAGGGCAAAACCAAGGTTCTGAGCAGTTATTTCTTTCTGTCACAAGGATGTGTATCAACAGAATTAGTTATCCTTAAATGAAAGTCTAAGAGCAGTGGTAGACACTTCATAATTTTGGGGCTTCATTTTGGTCTTTGGAGTCACCATGTAACACTGAGGAGGAGAAAGTTTGGTTTCTCTTCCTTGTGTGCCAGTAACAAGCAGAAGGTGATGAAAACAAGTCAGAAAGAGTACTCTGGGGAGATTTTATTACATAATTGCCCAATCAAAACAATGATTCAGTAATGAAAGAGAGGCAAATCAAAGAGCAGTAGAAGTAAATGGAGAATCAATGTTGTTTACATTCCATACTAATAGAAGACAATTTGGTTTTGTGTTCAGGATGCACTGATTGCCTGCCACAGATTTCTTCTGGCTAAGGATGCTATCACCAAGTGATACATTTGCTTATTTCTGACCTCTTGTAAACTCTGAAAGTAATTCCTCCTTCTACCTCCTGACTTCTTTCTTTTTTTTGTCTCCACAGGTTAGTGCTGAAGCACACTGGTGGTTCATTTAACAGTGCCTGAGAAATGAGGCAGCAGTTTCTACATCCTTTATCTCATGGAGCTTCTCCTTCAGTTGTTTATGCCAAGACACGAACACAGCGTACAGTCTACTGGACTATCTTTCAGCAAAAGCTTGTGAGCAGCATGTGTAGGAGAAGCTTTCATGCAGCAAAGCATGTTTGGAGCAGGGATGCTGCAGTGTGAACATAGAGTTTGTTTGCCAGAACTTACTTCCTCATAGGACATCCTGGGATTCTGAGGAGGAGGTCCCAGGTTGGCAGTAGTTTTCAGGCTGTTCCCCACCTCCTACCACAGCAGTGATTGGTTCTCCCTGGTGCCCTCAGCCCAATGCTGCCCAGGGCTGCTCCAGGATGGGCTGCACCCATACCACATTGCCTGGCTCAGAGCTCCCCTTGGAAAGGGACATTTCCACACGAGGTAGCACTCTAAAGAAGGTTTTTAGCCAGTAGCATTTCTTTGTAACTGATGCTGTCTGGCACTGAATGGTCTGCTTGAGGCAGAGGCCACTGCAGAGCAGTGAAGGGCCAGTTGCAAGTCCTCTGATATATACAGGAAGCCTGTCACAGATTTCTTCTGGCTAAGGATGCTATCAGCAAGTGATACATTTGCTTATTTCTGACCTCTTGCAAACTCTGAAAGTAATTCCTCCTTCTACCTCCTGACTTCTTTCTTTTTTTTGTCTCCACAGGTTAGTGCTGAAGCACACTGGTGGTTCATTTAACAGTGCCTGAGAAATGAGGCAGCAGATTCTGTATCCTTTCTCTTATGGAGCTTCGCTTTCAGTTGTTTATGCCAAGACACTAACATAGCATGCAGTCTACTGGACTATCTTTCAGCTAATGTTTGTGAGCAGCATGTGTAGGAAAAGCTTTCATGTAGCAAGTAGCACAGGTCACTCAAGGTCTCATCCAACCTGGCCTTCAACACCTCCACGGAGGGAGCAGCCACAACCTCCCTGGGCAACCTGTGCCAGTGTCTCACCACCCTCACTGCAAACAACTTCCTGATCTAGTGTACTAGTGGGAGGTGTCGCACTCAGCTGGCTTCCTGTCACATAATCCAGTGCTTCAGAAGTGGGAGAGACACCTTATGAAGGCTTTGGCTTCATTCTGTTGCTGATTAGTAACTTGTTTGGCAACTGACATGTAGTACAATAAGGTAGAAAAAGAAGTTTACCACTGCCAGGAGTGAAAACAAGGGTGAGAACATGAACAACTTGGTAGTGCAGTATTTAAATCTGACTGATGTACCTGGCCAATGTTGTGTTAATCTGAAGAGCCTGGACAAGAATTTTTAGTGAAACTCTAACTGCAGCATTTGCAGTCTGCTTGTGATGGTTTGGGAGTTCCCTGCCCCCCTACACTTTGTAAAATGACCCAGACTGGAACTCAGCCAGCTGGAAGTTAAGGACTGAAGCTCTATTTACAGCTCAGCACAATGTACAAGCAGAGATATACACTATAGACAGGAATAGTTACAGACATAGACAAGTTAAAGGGAATACAGACACACAAAATCCCTCCCAGAAATCAGAGACCCCAGGAGGGGCTCCCAACCACTCTTCCACCTTCTCCCCACCCCTGTACCTTACCCCAAGGTTTGCCATACACACAAGGTGAATTAGGAGGATCAGCCAGGGGGGTTAGAAGGAAAGTGGTTAGTGAGGATTAATCGGCAGAGGAGCCAGAGCCAGAAGATGCTACACCGCCCCAGACCCTGTTCTCCCAGAGAGAGACAAACAGAGAATGCATTATCTATATTTTGGTTATTTTTTTTATATTATTGGACCTACTCACAGCCCCTGGCATGGCAGATAATACCAACAGTTCTGCATTTTGGTGCCACATTCATCTGTGTTCAGGTTTGCTGTCTGTGTTAGAATTTCTTTCAAGATGAATTACTCAAGACAGCATAAAGTAATATATTATACTAACGGATTCTGCAACACATTAATGATGGTGCTTAACTGCATATAGATGCTGTTCTATGACCATGTTCTACTTTGTTAATTTTGTCATTTTATAACCACATTAAACCACAAAAGCATGCCTCAAATTATTTTCCTCCTTCCAGGTGTTCACTGTACTATTTAGCATTTTGCCTGGAGTAAATGGCTTTCTGTGCAGTGCTTCTGCAGTGCTGAAATTAAGGCCTTCACTCTTCTAGCAGGGAGCTTGGTTTTGAGAGCACAGTGATGAGTGCAGGCTCTAGATGACAGCCTTGAACAATTTGAAGTCACATTGGTGTGTTGCCTCTCATGCTCAGAAATAAGTTGAATGCTTTGAAGCCAATATTTTGGCTCATGAAATTCAACAAGGCCAAGTGCAAAGTCCTGCACCTGGGTAGGCACAATCCCAAACACAACTCCAGGCTGGGTGGGGAATGGCTGAGAGCAGCCCTGAGGAAAAGGCCCTGGGGGTCTGGGGTGATGAAAAGCTCAAGATGAGGTTTCAGTGTGAGTGCAGCCCAGACAGCAACTGTGTGCTGGGCTGCAGCAAGAGCAGTGTGGGCAACAGGGCAAGGGAGGGGATTGTGCCCCTTTACTCTGCTCTCCTCAGACCACCCCTGCAGTCCTGTGTGCAGTTCTGGAGCCCCCAGCACAGGAAGGACATGGAAGTGTTGGAGTGGGTCCAGAGAAGGACACAAAGATGCTCAGAGGGCTGCAGCAGCTCTGTTGTGAGGACAGGCTGAGAGAGATGGGGCTGTGCAGCCTGGAGAAGAGAAGGTTTTGAGGGGACCTTAGAGTAGCCTTCCAGTATCTGAAGGGGGCTGCAGGAAGGCTGGGGAGGGACTATTGACAAGGTCTTGCAATGCCAGGACAAGGGGCAATGGGTTTGAAGTGGCAGAGGGGAGATTTAGACTGGATGTTAGGAGGAAGTTCTTTACAGTGAGGGTGGTGAGACACTGGCACAGGTTGCCCAGGGAGGTTGTGCCAGGTTGGATGAGGCCTTGAGTGACCTGTACTAGTGGGAGGTGTCCCTGCCTATGACAGGGGGTTGGAACTGGATCATCCCTGAGGTCCTTTCCAACCTTACTATTCTATGATTCTATGATTCTAAAAGCAAAAGTTAATGGCTTACCCCCTGAATTTTTCTACTTGTACTATGCTGCTGCTTTAAAATAAAAGGAAAAGCTGCTGAAGGGGCAATAAATCTCCTACATCCTCACTGCTGAACACTAGGAGTTCAGGCTGTAAGTCTAGTAACTGTTGAAATACTGAAACAGAGCCTTTCTGTTTCTAGTACTCTAGGAGCCAAATAGGGAAATGAAGATTACTCCATGCTTTAAGGCTGGCAGGGAACTAGAAGAAAACACTTCAGCACACTCTTCTGCTTCAGGTTTCCTCTTTGGTCTCAGGTAAAACAGTTTTGCAGCTCTAAAATAAGGATAAATTTAACTCCCCATCCCTTGAAGTGTTGTGAAAAGATGTATTATGTATCAGGTATTCGAGAATGAGGAGAATAGTGATGTAAAAGATTTCAAAGAGATGGTCAGTGTGGTGCCTTGTAGAAACTTAATACAGGCTCATAGCTGAACACATCTGAAAACATTCCTAAAACTCATTATTAGTTAGATGATTAAGGGAAGGAATATGTGAAATCTTGAAAGAACAGTAGTTAGGTTTCATTGAGCTTAAGCCACAGTAAATGACTTCATGTCATAGAAGCATGGAATCATAGAATCATAAAAACATAGAATCACAGAATCATAGAATCACAGATTCATAGAATCACAGAATCATAGAATCACAGAATCACAGATTCATGGAATCATAGAATCATAGAATCACAGATTCATGGAATCATAGAATCATAGAATCACAGATTCATAGAATCACAGAATCACAGAATCATAGAATCATAGAATCACAGAATCACAGAATCATAGAATCACGGAATCACAGAATCATGGAATCATAGAATCATGGAATCATAGAATCACAGAATCATAGAATCACAGAATCACAGATTCATGGAATCATAGAATCATAGAATCACAGATTCATGGAATCATAGAATCATAGAATCACAGATTCATAGAATCACAGAATCACAGAATCACAGAATCACAGAACCACAGAATCACAGAATCACAGAATCACAGAATCATAGAATCACAGAATCACAGAATCACAGAATCATAGAATCATAGAACCACAGAATCACAGAATCACAGAATCATAGAATCATAGAATCACAGAATCATAGAATCATAGAATCACAGAATCATAGAATCATAGAATCACAGATTCATGGAATCATAGAATCATAGAATCAGATTCATGGAATCATAGAATCATAGAATCACAGAATCATAGAATCATGGAATCATAGGATCACAGATTCATAGAATCATAGAATCACAGATCCATAGAATCACAGATTCATAGAATCACAGATTCATAGAATCACAGAATCATAGAATCACAGATTCATAGAATCATAGAATCATGGAATCATAGAATCTTGGAATCATAAAATCAACCAGGTTGGAAGAGACCTCCAAACTCATCAAGTCCAACCTACCACCCAACCCTATCCCATCAACTAGACCATGGCACTAAGTGCCTGATCCAGTCTTTTCTGGAGCTACTCATCAGCATGCTTCTATCAGAGGGGTCCAAACTACTGATCAAGCTTTTTAGTAGACTGAAGACTTAAATTGCCCAATTGTAAAAGAATATTTTCTGAAATGCAGTCCATTAAATTCACCTCAAATTTAGCTCAAACCCAACTAGTTCGTGTCCATCTTGACAACTGCAGTCTTCAGTTTAGAATGGATCACCTTATTTTGGTAAATCTTTACCAACACTCCTTCAGAAGCATAGAACATAACAGTGAATGCAAGCAATTTCTACAGCATAAGTCATGGGGATAGTTTTCAGCTTGGGCACAAAACCTGGTAGAGTTAAAGATGTGAAAAATGAGTACAGAAGAGAAGGGCTGGCTCAGTGTTAACCTTGTGCAGTTAAATCAATACTGTAATACAGACCCTTGAGCTGACACAGCATCACCCTTCCTGATCACCCCCACTTACTGCTTGCTGCAGAGGCACAGTGTAGATGCTTCCTTTACTGTTACAGGAAGGGATTTAAAAATAGAAATGAGGTGCAGTGGTTACCGTGGTGCTGGCTTTTGGAAAGAAAGAATTTTCCTGGTAGCAGAGAAAAAAAAAATACTCCTTGCTTTATAAATGCATTGGATCTGAGAGAGAGATTGCATTAGCTGCAAGAGCTGTGTTTGGACACTGCATTGTTAAAACTCACAGTTTTGCAACCTCCTGACAAGTTAAAAACCCAAAAGTAGGATCAGATCTGGATACTTGATGCAGTATGCAGCAGACTTTCTTCTAGCTTCCAGATCCCTGAGTTTTTCCACTGAAGTTGTGCAAATGATTCTGTGGTTGGTTCGGTGTGATTCAGTGACTGAGCCAATACAATCAAAATACTAAGCTCAAAATACTGTGTTCCTAGCTAAAACTAAGAGCTTTTTAAAAAACCCAAACCAGGCAACAACAAAAGAATTAAACAACAACACCAAATTAAACCAAACCAAAGAGGCAAGCAAAGAAACAAAAAATAAAATAGAATTTAAAACAAGTGAAGAAAAAAAACACAATCAAAAAAGAAGGAAAGCAGCAAACCAAAAAACAGCAACAACAAACTAAAGCAAACCAAAGAGGCAAGAAAGAAACAAAAAATAAAATAGAATTTAAAACAAAGAAAGAAAAAAACACAAACAAAAAAGAAGGAAAGAAGCAAACCAAAAAACAGCAACAACAAACTAAAGCAAACCAAAGAGGCAAGAAAGAAACAAAAAATAAAATTTAAAACAAACAAAAAAGAAAGAAAAAAAACAACCAAAAAACAACAACATCTAACTAAAGCAAACCAAAGAGGCAAGCAAAGAAACAAAAAATTAAATAGAATTTAAAACAAGCAAAGAAAAAAACACAAACAAAAAAGAAGGAAAGAAGCAAACCAAAAAACAGCAACAACAAACTAAAGCAAACCAAAGAGGCAAGAAAGAAACAAAAAATAAAATAGAATTTAAAACAAAGAAAGAAAAAAAACACAAACAAAAAAGAAGGAAAGAAACAAACCAAAACCCAACAACAAACCAAACCAAAACAAAGAGGCAAGGAAAGAAACAAAAAATAAAATAAAATTTAAAACAAACAAAGAAACACAAACAAAAAAGAAGGAAAGAAACCAGCCAAAAAAAAAAACAACAACAAACTAAACCAAACCAAACAGGCAAGGAAAGAAACAAAAAATAAAATAAAATTTAAAACAAACAAAAAAAAACACAAACAAAAAAAGAAAGAAACAAACCAACTAACCAAAAAAAAAAAAATAAAGGGGGGGGGGG
>VWZE01021410.1:55884-75803 GCA_013396675.1 Eubucco bourcierii | reverse complement strand
GGAAGGAAAGGGGCTGGGAGGGTGGGGGAAAGGGAAGGGGCTGGGAGGCTGGGGGAAAGGAAGGGGTTGCAAGGAAAGAAAGGGGCTTTTCTTCTGCTGACACAGGCAAAGGGGAAAGGAAGTGGCTGACACAGCTCTCTTCCCCAGGCTACAGAGAGAAATCTGGGAAACCTGGGAACTGAGAGTCATTTAAGGCAAGGACCAGGGGCTGGTATTTTTTCTTGTCTCCTCCCAAGAGCTGTTAATCTCATCCTGCTTCACAGAAACCCAAGCAGCTACGTGTGCAGGCTGCTGGGAAAGCTGTTCTCACTTGACAGGGTGGGAGGGAAGGAGAAAGGTCAAGAAGAGAGTGTTTACCAAAGCCATGTGCTCTAGCTGCGCCTCGCTGCTCAGTGCAGCTGCTTCCACTCCCAGCTGGCACTTGCTGGGTTTGCATACTGGAGCACTACATAAAATATGGGGGATTAACACTTTTTTTTTCCCCCTCTTTTCATTTTATTTTTTAATATATCCACAGTGGGCTGCTAAAGCAAACAGAATCTTGCACGGGTGCACATTTCAGTCATGAGCAGAAGCTCAAAGCAGAAACAGAAAATTCAATTAGCCACCGAAGCCCACAGTCTGAGGCCCTGGAGTACAGCACAAATACAGAAGAGATATAAATTCCCTTTCAAAGAAAGAGAGGAGCAGTTGCAGGATTCTGCAAGCTAAGGAGAACACTGACTCACTAAGTCAATATTTGATCAATCTACTGGGCCAAATTCAACTCTTGTTCAAGACAGGAACAACTTGGTTGTAGCAACCAAGCAACCAAGGGGCTTGGCTATGAGGATAGAAAGCAGCAGCCTCTGTTCCCTGAGCACTTCTCTTCAGTTCCTGATCACTGACCCTCTTCTCAGGACAGATTGTCCTTTAACCTTTAAGGCTTTGGGCAACTGCTTCTTCATATTTGGTAGAATCATAAAACTAGGAATGGGTACTTCTGGTACCTTCCCCCACTCTTTTTTTTGACTAGTAGCAATTGGAGAATACAGGACTGAAATAAGAAATCACCTTCTTTCACAAGAGGGCATGTAGTAAACACTAAAAAGTGGCTTAATAGGTCTTTAAACAAGGGAGCACAGCTTCCTGGGATGGGCAAAGATCAGCTGGAGTCCGGTGGCTTAACAGGTCTTTAAACAAGGGAGCACAGCTTCCTGGGATGGGCAAAGATCAGCTGGTGGCAGAACACAGAATCATAGAATGATTTGGGTTGGAAGGGAATTCCAAAGGTCATCCAGCCCAACTCCCTGCAAGCAGTAGGGACATCCTCCACTAGAGCAGGTTGCTCAGAGCCTTGTTGAGCCTCATCTGGAATACTTCCCAGGGACAGGCCCTAGGCAACCCTGTTGCAGTGTTCTACCACCGTCAGGGTGCAGAACTTGTTCCTAACATCCCATCTAAACCTACTCTCACAACATGATGAAGCTGAAATATTTGCTCTATGATATCCTCTGCTACTCTAGCTCTTATGGAGAAAATATATATATATGCACACATACATACATATATATTTATTATTTTTTTAAAAAAAATATATTTATAGACATATTTAATATATATTTATATCTATTCCTCTGTAGTTTTAAGCAGGCAGATGTTGTGTGACCTGTTGCACCACTGCAGACAATCTTGTTCATGTTTCAGTCTGCTATCAGCAGGGTGTGAGGTGGAAGCAGCAGTCTGGGAACCATGAAAAGCTTTCACTGGGAGTATGTAGTGGTATGTTGTATTAAACAATTTAATATCTCTTTCTAGTATTTACTTGAATGCATATTTTTGCCTTTAAAGAATCCTATTTTAGAAGGAACCAGTACACACTGTTTCCTTACCCAGCAGCAATAAAGAGGAAGACAGAAAAAAATCCTTTCTCTGCTTTTGGGGGCTTCACTACCTGCAAGAAGGTAGGAACTGGGGACTGCAGTACAAAGGAACTCTGCACTGAAGTACAAATAAAAAGAGAATGCTATTTTATGGTTTCTCAGTAGCTCTTTTTAAAATGTCAGAGAGTAAGACATAAAATAGATGCCAGCACCTGAAACAACAGGGAACTCCAGCAATCTGACCCCTTTTCCTCCACCTTTCCTCCATCAGCAAACCCAATTGCTGTTCTGTGGGCTGATTTCCTCACCCTAATGTAAATCAAGAGCAAGTCCACAGAAGCTAGATAACTTGCACATGTGCCAACTCAGCCATGCCCTGATCATAGAATTGTAGAATGGTAAGGTTGGAAGGGACCTCAAGGATCATCCAGTTCCAACCCCCTGCCATAGGCAGGGACACCTCCCACTAGTACAGCTCACTCAAGGCCTCCTCCAACCTGGCCTTGAACACCTCCAGGGAGAGAGCATCCACAACCTCCCTGGGCAACCTGTGCCAGTGTCTCACCACCCTCTCTGCAAACAATTTCTTCCTAACATCCACTTTCAATCTCCTCTCTGCCAGTTCAAACCCATTGCCCCTTGTCCTGGCATTGCAAGACCTTGTCAATAGTCCCTCCCCAGCCTTCCTGGAGCCCCCTTCAGATCCTGGAAGGCTACTCTAAGGTCTCCTGGAAGCCTTCTCTTCTCCAGGCTGCAGAGCCCCAACTCTCTCAGCCTGTCCTCACAGCACAGCTGCTGCAACCCTCTGAGCATCTTTGTGGCCTCCTCTGGACCCCCTCCAAGACTTCCATGTCCTTCCTGTGCTGGGGGTTCCAGAACTGCACACAGGACTCCAGGTGGGGTCTAAGGAGAGCAGAGTAAAGGGGCACAATCCCCTCCCTTGCCCTGCTGCCCACACTGCTCTTGCTGCAGCCCAGCACACAGTTGCTGTCTGGGCTGCACTCACACTGCAGCCTCATGTTGAGCTTTTCATTAACCCAGACCCCAGGGCCTTTTCCTCAGGGATAAAAGGTTTTTTGGTAAGGGAGCTTTCCTATTACTGGAGGAGGTGCTCTTGCCTCACCGCCTTCTTGAGCTAAGCATGCTTTGGGAAAGCTTAATGAAAGTAGAGAAGCAAGCAAGCAGGCTGGACAAAAGGAGAAGAAGCAGTAAATGTACTCCTTTGGTTTAGAATCACAAAACAGTAGTAGACATCAACTAAAACAACAGTGGAAATTTCTGAACTGAAATGCTTTGTGGTACTCCTGAAAGAATCTGGCTTTGCCTTGTCAACTTCAAGCGATGGCAGGATGCTAATTTTCTTTTCAACTGCTTGTCACGAGTGTTTCCTGAGGTTCTGCATGACTGTTGATCAAAAGGTGCTCAAAATGCCTTTAAACCTTTTAGATCTACCACTTACCTAAAAATACATTTAACATCTTCTGCTAAAAAAAAAAAATAAAAAAATAATGCTGGTTAGCCTGTAGCTGTTACTCAGTTTCTGCATTTAGAAACTATTCAGCAACAGATTTGCATTGCTAGCATCTAAGCAGGGTTCTTTCAGAGCATATGATTAGTGACAGTTAATTGCTCCATCAATAAATTAATCTCAACAGCATCTCACTGGTAAACGTTTTTAGAAAATAATACTCATTATTCATATTCTTCAAAAGAAGAAATAAGGTAGAAGAAAATGATCAAGAGAAACAGCTATGAACTGTCTACAACCCTTATACCTACAAAGCCATCCTCGCCTATTGGCCTGTTGGATAACAACAGGGCAGGAATAAGCAAAAGGAATCAGAGTGCATCACAAATTGTACAGTAGGAAGACTTCCTGAATTTCCACACAGCAGATTCTAGACAAATTTGATGGAATTACAAAAAAACCAAACCAAAACTAAACCAAAAAACCCCACAAACAAACAAAAAACCCAACCAAACAAAAACCAAAACAACCTCCCCCCAAAAAAACCCAGAAAACCAAAACCAACCAAACAAAACACAAAAAACAAACCCAACCAAACCCAACCAACCCCAGAAACCAAACCAACCCATCCCAACCAAACCAACCAACCCAACCAACCTAACCAAACCAAATCAACCCAACCAACCTAACCAACCCAAGAAACCAAACCAACCCAACCAACCCAACCAAACCAAACCAACCTAACCAAACCAAATCAACTCAACCAACCTAACCAACCCAAGAAACCAAAACAACCCAACCAACCCAACCAAGCCCAACCAACCCAACCAACCTAACCCAACCAACCCAAGAAACCCAACCAACCCAAGGAACCCAAGAACCCCAACCAACCCAAGAAACCCAACCAACCCCAACCAACCCAAACAAATCCAATCAACCCAACCAAACCAAACCAACCCAAGGAACCCAAGCAACCCCAACCAACCCAACCAAACCCAACCAAACCAACCCCAACTAACCCAACCAAACCAAACCAACCCAAGGAACCCAACCAACCCCAACTAACTAACTGAGGCCTTGAGTAACCTGTACTAGTGGGAGGTGTCCCTGCCTATGGCAGGGGGTTGGAACTAGATGATCCTTGAGGTCCCTTCCAACCTTACCATTCTATGATTCTATGATTCTATGATTCTAACCCAGCCAAACCAAACCAACCCAAAGAACCCAAGGAACACAACCAACCCAACCAAACCAAACCAAACCAAGGAACCCAACCAACCCTAACTGACCCAACCAAACCCAACCAACCCAAGGAACCCAAGAAACCAAACAAAACCCAACCAACCCAACCCAAAAAACCTCAAACACACCAAAAACCAACCAAACTACCACCACAACCCAAAACCCACTACGAAGACACCAGAAGCTGTTTTGAAGGACTAAGCATCACACACTTCTTTTTCCAGGTGCAAATAATTCCTGTTTTGTGAGAAGATACAGTTATTTTTGCACTGGTTAAGGACAAATCCTGATGTTTTTGTTGTTAACTTAGGAGCTGAGAGGTTTGGGCACAAGTGAAAACAATCTGTTAAGTACTTAAGCTTGTAATGCCTCACTGAAAGCAATGTAAACTTCAGCCCACAGGCTGAACTCATCTTTGCATAGGTTTTGCAAACTACAAGGCAGTGCAATTAGAAATGGCTCATTTTAGAAGCTGCCTTACAGAATTCAAGCCGTTGTGGTTGACCTCATTAGTTTAACCACCCATTTGTTTATTATTTTCTCAGTAGCTTTTAGCAAGCTCCAACAATCTGCAGCTGAGAACCACAGGGCTAGTCCCAGCATCAACTCAGGTAAAGTAAACTGCATTCTATCCTCTGCAAGCATCACTGGAACACAAATATCACCAGTACAGTTCTCTGAACAGTTTTTTTTTCAGACTCCTCTTGGTAGTTTCTTCTTCCTCAGTAGCCTTTAGCAAGCTCCAGCAATCTGCAGCTGAGAACCATGGGGCTAGTCCCAGCATCAGGTAAAGCAAACTGCATTCCATCCTCTGTAAGCATCACTGGAACACAAAGGTCAGCAGTACAGTTTTCTGAACAGTTTTTTTTTTCAGACTCCTCTTGGTAGTTTCTTCTTCCTCAGTAGCTTTTAGCAAGCTCCAGCAATCTGCAGCTGAGAACCACAGGGCTAGTCCCAGTATCAACTCAGGTAAAGCAAACTGCTTTGCATCCTGCTCTGCAAGCATCACTGGAACACAAATATCAGCAGTACAGTTTTCTGAACAGTTTTTCACAGACTCCTCTTGGTAGTCTACTCTTCTTCCTCCATTTTGGAGAAAGCACTTGCCCTTAGCACCTCCATGCAGTTCACAAGAATTAGAGTCCCAGTTAACTCTCGCCACTGTTTTGTTACTGGGTTCTTCATTTTATCCAAGCTTGACTGCAGGTCCTGCAAAACATCCCTGTAGCTATCTCCATAATGAGCAGCCCACGTGTAGAGAAAGTCATATGCAGGTTTCCACATCATCTGAAAATAAAGTGGAGGGGAGAATAATAAAAGTGTTTTCAGAAATTCAATTATTAAAATAAAAAAGAAAATTAAGTCTTGCCAGTGGTAGAAAACTCAAAAATATGTGCTTGATGCTGAAATGCTTTATCATAAAAGGCATGTTGATATGAAAGCTCTAACCCCCTTTACTTCATTTCTATGAAGCTCTCCAATTCTCAGAGATGTAAGTAATGGAAAGATAAATTCTTTATTCAGAGGATTATTACCAAATTGAAACATATCCCTGTCTGAAAGCATAATTCAGATAACAGGGGTGGAAATAAAACACCTTTGCCTTTGGTTTTATTTGCAATGAATACATCCGACAGCAGTTTACCTGTTTGGAGTTTGGCTGTGCCTCCCTTAACCTCATTAATCAGCACCCTATTGTCCCTCTACTTTGCCTGGAAATTTTAAGTCTGCTTCTTATCTTAACAAAAAAAAAATGTAGCAAGAGAAAGGTGATCTATTTAAAAAAAAAAATTAAAAAGAAAGAAAGAAAAATAATAATAAAACCAAAGAAGCAAACAAAAAACCAAAGACTCCAAAAGCAAGAGAGTTTTTTTTTTTTTTTTTTTTAATCATTATCACAATTAATTCAGATTTTTTAAATTGGGACTTGCAAATTAAAAAAGAAACAAAGGAAATTAAAATAGGAGTTGCTGGCATTCCTCATTGACAATTACAATGGGTTTATTTTATGTGAAGGAAATCTGGATTTGTGAAGTATCCTTAGCAGATGTCATTTGTCACTTAGGCTACCGACATGGGGTAAGCTGTGACAGCATGAGTCAAAAACCAAGCTGCACTCACTGCTTTCAAAGTGCTGATGTTCAGGGGAAATCTACTCAGCTTACAAACAAAAAGCATTGTTTTCCCAGCTGCTGCTTTTCCAGATTCAGCTGGGGCTAGCCACGGGTTCTACTTTCCCACTCCTCACTGGCAGTGAAAGTGTTGCAAGCGGCAATGGAGTTAACGATTGCAGGGATGAAACACAAAGCCACAAAGAAAGCCGTCAAAGGTCCTGGCACTTCCTGTTCTGCCAAACCACACAAGTGGATATTAATAACAGGATATACAGACTGATGTGTGCACATATATACACACACACAGAATCACAGAACTTTAGAGGCTGAAAGGGACCTCCAGAGATCGAGTCCATTCCCCCTGCCAAAAGTAGGATTACCTCGGGTGGTCCACACAGGAATGCATTTGGGTGGGTTTTGATAGTCTCCAGAGAAGGAGACTCCACAACCTCCCTGGGCAGCCTGTTCCAGCGCTCTAACTCCCACTGTAAAGAGGTTTCTCCTCATGTTGGGGTGAAATCTTCTATGTTCAAGTTTGCACCCGTTGTTCCTTGTCATAGGTCATGGATGCTCCCTCCCTGGAGGTGTTCAAGGCCAGATTGGATGAGGCCTTGAGTGAGCTGTACTAGTGGGAGGTGTCCCTGCCTATGGCAGGGGGTTGGAACTGGGTGATCCTTGAGGTCCCTTCCAACCTTACCATTCTATGATTCTATATTACTGTGCACCACTGAAAAGAGATTGGTCCCATCCACTTGACAGCCACCCTTCAGATATTTCACAGTATCACCAAGGTTGGAAGAGACCTCAAAGCTCATCAAGCCCAACCCATTACCACAGCCCTCCAGACCAGACCATGGCACCAAGTGCCATGTCCAAACCTGCTTTGAACACCTCCAGGGACGCTGACTCCACCACCTCCCTGGGCAGCCCATTCCAGCAGTCAATGACTCTCTCAGGCAACAACTTTCTCCTCACCTCCAGCCTAAACTTCCCCTGGCACAGCTTGAGACTGTGTCCTCTTGTTCTGGTGCTGCTTGCCTGAGAGAAGAAAGCAACCTCCTCCTGGCTACAACCACCCTTCAGGTAGTTGTAGATAGCAAGAAGGTCTCCCCTGAGCCTCCTCTTCTCCAGGCTAACCAATCCCAGCTCCCTCAGCCTCTCTCCATAGGGCTGTGCTCGAGGCCTCTCCCCAGCCTCGTTACCCTTCTCTGGACATGCTCAAGCACCTCAATGTCCTCCTTCAATTGAGGGGCCCAGAACTAGACACAGGACTCAAGGTGTGGCCTAAGCAGTGCAGAGTCCAGGGGGAGAATGAGCTCCCTGCTCCTGCTGGCCACACTATTGCTGATGCAGGCCAGGATGCCATTTGCCTTCTTGGCCACCTGGGCACACTGCTGGCTCAGAATAAATGGGTACCTATTTCTTGTTTTAAGGAAATCTAAGCCATAACCAGAAAGTTATGAAAGGAGATGGGGCAAAAAAAAAAATAGTGGTAGGTAGGAAGTGAGTGAGTGCTGAATTATTTCTATCAGATAAATTATGTTGAAAACATTTCCAACCTTGTACTGTAAACACTATGTATTACAACAGATTTTACTGAACTAAAGCATTGCATTCATACTAAATCCAGAAAGTTCCTATATTTCTGTTTCTAGCCTGATAATCAAAAAAAAAAAAAAAAAAAAAAAAAAAAAAAGAAAAAAAAAAGAGAAGCTGAGATTTCCTGATACTCTGCCACTGGCTGTGCCTTGCTCTGTCTCCTGCTTCCTTTCTTATACTCCAATCACACCAGGATACTTTAAGAATTGAGGTACAGCCTTCTGTCTTCACCAGAACGTGAAAAGTCAGCAAGAATGAAAAGGTGCTGGACTTGGCCTTGTACTGAAGGACAATCTGACACTGAGCAATCAGAGAATTGGCTGAAATATGCCCAAAACACAAAATTTCTTTTCCTCTACTGTCACAATTCATTTTCTTTCCCCTTAAGACAAAAGAGAAAAAAGGAGTCAAAAGTTTTCTGGAGCGATCATCAGCGGTGCATGATTAGCTCAGCAATAATCTACACTCTCACCACACCAAACTAACACTGCAAAGTAAGGTTCTAAGGCAGGTCAACACTTCTACAACAGGTGAACATTTGACATCCCTGAATTACATCAAAGAGGATTTTCAGGCAAAACATTAAATCACTGCAACATCCTGGGTAAGCCTCATTTCAGCTGTGTGCATGAGTTTTCCCTCTGCTCCCAGTGCCTCTGTTGAGCAGTTAATGATACCAACATCCTCTGTAAAGTGATTTGGAATTTACTGGTGAAAAGCACTTCAAAATCTAGGCACCAATTGTTGCTTTTGTGCTCATCTGGGAGAAGATTTCTGCCACTGAGAAAAATATTAAATTTAGAAGAAGAAATATTTTTTAAGCAGACACTCCTTTTCATGGTAAAATAGTCCTTGATGAGTAACAAATCATTTAATGTCTTCAGAGAACCCCCAAGAATTAGTCAAAAATAATTACTCTTCCGTCTTTGCTTGATTTGATGTCTTCATGTCAACAAGTGCTACAAAATGAGATTATTTTTTTTTTTCCCAGTAGAAAATTCCAGGCTGGAATAAGATGGTTTTAATCAGGGTTCTTTTCTACCTACTAAGTAAATGTGCTGATCAGCAAACATTTTGAAATTAGCCAGGCTATTGTTGACCTTGTAGAACACTGGGGGCATCTCAACACAAGTATGAATCACAGAATGTTAGAGTTTGGAAGGGACCTCCAGAGTCCAACCTGCCTGCCAAAGCAGTACCACCTAAGGCAGGGACCAAAGATCATCCAGTTCCAACCCCCTGCCATAGTCAGGGGCACCTCCCACTAGCACAGGTCACTCAAGGCCTCCTCCAACCTGGCCTTCAACACCTCCAGGGAGGGAGCAGCCACAACCTCCCTGGGCATCCTGTGCCAGTGTCTCACCACCCTCACTGTAAAGAACTTCCTCCTAACATCCGCTTTCAGTCTCACCTCTGTCAGTTCCAACCCATTGCCCCTTGTCCTGTCATTGCAAGACCTTGTCAATAGTCCCTCCCCAGCCTTCCTGGAGCCCCCTTCAGATACTGGAAGGCTACTCTAAGGTCTTCTTGGAGCCTTCTCTTCTGCAGGCTGCAAAGCCCCAACTCTCTCAGCCTGTCCTCACAGCAGGGCTGCTGCAGCCCTCTGATCATCTTTATGACCTCCTCTGGACCTGCTCCAATAGCTGAATATCCTACTAGAGCAGGATCTATACCAGGATCACACAGGAATGTGTCCAGGCAGGGTTTGAGTATCTCCAGATAGGCGAAGTACACAACCTCCCCCCCAGGCAGCTTGTTCCAGTGTTCTGTCACCCTCACACAGGGAAAAAACTTTTCCTTATGCTTACACAGGAGGTCATTTGCTGGTTGAGCTTCTACAGAGGGGCAAGCAGACAGACATGGTTCCAGCAGAGCCTTACCTCCGGAGCTACTGTTCCGTTCCTCCCTTGGTGCGGTACCTCGTACGCCTCGATCTGCTGCTTTGTGAGCCGGGCCAGCTTCTCCGCCAGCTCCCGCCAGCACTTGCCAAGCTTGACAGCTGAAGTCAAAATGATGGTGTCCTGGGTAAGACGTGCCACCAATCCCTGGCAATCTATTTTCAAAAGTGCCTGTGATGTCAATTTTCATTAGTGGGTTTTTTTTTCACCAGTAATTACAGACAGAACATTGTCATTTATATCACTGGCCTGCATTTCTAAAGCAGAAAGGTTTTTTGCCTGCTTGTGCTGGTTTGAGGCTAATTGGAATATTTTAATAGAGAAAATTGTATTACAGGTTGTGAAAGGAAAACACTGGTAATGTCTGCTCCACTCATAGGCTTGCTGAGATGTTTAAGACTAAGAATACAAAACAAAGATAAGACACTCAGGCTTGCAGACACTCTGGGGCTGCCTAGCTTCTCACCTTCTCCTCTCTGCTGAGTAATCTCACTAACCACTTTTCTTCTAACCTCCCTGGCCCATCCTCCAAACTCACATTGCACGTAAGGCAAACTGTGGGGTAAGGTATAGAGGTGGGAAGAAGATGGAAGGGTGGTTGGGAGCCCCTCCTGGGGTCTCTTATTTCTGGGAGGGGAGTTGTGTTTCTGTATTACTTTTAGCTTGTATACTTCTGTAACTATTCCTGTCTATAGTGTATATCTCTGCTTGTATACTGTGCTGAGCTGTAAATAGAGCTTCAGTCCTTAACTTCCAGCTGGCTGAGTCTAGTCTGAGGGATTTTACAAAGTTGGGGAAGGGGTCGGGGAACTCCCAAACCATCACACTGCTTTATGTTCTTACAGATAGGTCACTTCTTTCCCTACTTATAGGTGCTGCCAACAGCTGCCTAGCAAAAGTGCCCACAAGCCTAACAAGAAAATGAAGCTGGCATTCAGCTGCTTAAACAGCGCATCCTGCCAAGCCTCCAGATCCTGAAAGAAAGATAAGCTCCTCCAATAAAAATATTTAGGACAACAAATTTAGCTTCTTAAAAATATGAAGCTTAAAAATTAAAGTTAGACTATGGTTATACTATAAGTAAATTAAGGTGGTTAATGCATGTTATACCATAAGTAAATTAAGGTGGTTGATGGATGTTATACCATAAGTAAATTAAGGTGGTAAATGGATGTTATACTAAGGTGTGGTGCTTCATCTACTAGTTTGCTGGAGAAAAAAAATATCACTGGTTACACTGGAGGCAATTTTTTCTCCTCCCACAGAACTCAAGAATTTACTGATCAGCAGGTGGAAATGCAGATATAAAACTCTTCTTTCCAGCATGCCAAATGAGCTTTTAAATATTGGAGCATACAAAACCTCACTCAACCCCCAAAACAATTTAAAAGGCTTTCAGGAGTGAAACCTGAAAAAGACAGGTATGTTGCATTCTCCTTTATTTGTTTGGGTAAGAGATAATGAGAAAAAACAACTGTTGGGTTTTCTCCTTCTCTTCAAGTTACCAGCAAAATGCTCCACTGAAAATATTGACTTTTTCAGCTAAAGACCAAGAACAAAATCCAGAAGTTTTTCCTTGATTTTTGAGATACTCTTTTGAGTTTTTTGAGATACTCTGAGGTTTTTGAGATACTTCTGCAGAAATCAAGCAACCAAACACTTACAGCTTTGCATTTTAAATTTAAACCATATTCTTTTTTTTTTTTTTTCCCCCACAAAACCCCATACAGCATACAGCTGAACTTTGGGTAGGCACAGTAATGAGAAGCAGACTATAGTGTGCCATACCAAATCCCACTGTGCATTGAGGAGATAACATCCTTCAGTTTTTTTCTGATAAGATTTGCACTGTACTCTGTGAAAGGCTTGCACCGTGCTCTGCAAAAGGCTTACACCGTGCTCTGTGAAAGGCTTGCACCGTGCTCTGTGAAAGGCTTGCACCGTGCTCTGCGAAAGGTTTGCACCGTGCTCTGCGAAAGGCTTGCACCGTGCTCTGTGAAAGGTTTGCACCGTGCTCTGTGAAAGGTTTGCACCGTGCTCTGTGAAAGGCTTGCACCGTGCTCTGTGAAAGGTTTGCACCGTGCTCTGTGAAAGGTTTGCACCGTGCTCTGCGAAAGGTTTGCACCGTGCTCTGCGAAAGGCTTGCACCGTGCTCTGCGAAAGGCTTGCACCGTGCTCTGCGAAAGGTTTGCACCGTGCTCTGTGAAAGGTTTGCATAGATTCCTACAAGGGATCGTGTTTCCCTGTTCACACATGACTGTTGAGTGTAAGGCATTGATAGTTCACGCAATACTTACAACAATGAGTTCATAAAGAAATAGCCTTTTCCGTTTGTTAGCATGGCAGTCTTCCTTCATCCTCTTCACAACATGTGCAATTCTCTCCGATTCCTTATCGACATGTGCCTCATCAAAGTCATCCAGGGACATGTGTGAATATCCTAGCACCTCAGCCAAAGCTCTCCAGTCATAGACGCACTCCGACACTGTAGACAGAACGACTGAGTAGATGTAAGTCAGTTTTTTGAATGGCAACGCAATTTGTTCAACGAGATTCCTGGTGGTCAGCTCACTGTCAGCAGTGTCCATAGCCTGCTCCTTGGAAATCACTTTTATGTTTTTGCAGTGCACGAGGCCGATCTTTCTTCTGAGAACTCCCACGTACCACTCCTTTATTTTAGTTTGCCCTATGGCTTTTACTTTATCTTCGCCAAGAAGCGCTATTGTGTCCCCCTTAAAATATTCCAGCAAGTAGTCAATCTTGTTTTGACGTAACACAGTTTTCAAAGCCACTCCATATGTATTGACACTTAAAGTTTTATCTTGAAACTTGGGATATGTGACTGTTGGTATTAAAAGCAAAGGTGCTTTGATCTCTTTGTGGTTCTGCGAGCGCTTTGGCCTGTTGATAATTCCGCTTAATCTGGGAGCCGGGTCAGGAGTCGTAACATGGAACTGTGTCACTTGCCTGCTCTTTAAGACTTTAATCTGAACAAGGAAGACAAAGAAATGCATCTCCCTGCATCCAAGCATGGAAAACAGGAATTGTTGGCGGACCATCTCGCCTGTTCTCAGCTCCTCCCCTTTAATATTTTTGCTTTGGTCTTCCACCTTCACTTCAAAATCTGGATCACAGGATACTAAGGAAATGTTCAGATCTTGGGGTTTTTCAAGCAGAAATGTGTGTTTCCCCCACAGCTGAAACACAACCGGGGGCATATTCTTCCCTCCTTTTTTGATATCACAAACTGTGAGTTTTCCTGGAATGTAGTTATGACCGAAGACTGTAAAAACTGCTGTGAAAGATGGGTGAATGTATTTGGGACCATAAATTCCAACCGAGACCGTTCTATGAACATAGTCCCAGACATGAGTTGCTGGAGGCTGGATTTTGGTTGCTTGCACAGCAATCACGGCGTACATCACATGGCTGAGTTCACTTAGCTTCACTTGTATGGTATCCTGATAAGTGTAACAGTTCTCTAGTTTCTTAAAGGGCCCTTCTTTGTTGGGGCTAAACAAACACACCATGTCGCTCATGACTTGGCTAAGTGGATCGTTCTTCACTTTGGCAGCAACCTTCACCTCTAGGAAAATGGCTTCCCTGGCATTGAGGTTGCTCAGCGTCAGTTCTATCAGAGGACTCACGGTGCTAGAGAGCTCATTGTTGTACAGCGCCGGAGGGTTAAGGAGAGCCTTGAGCCCCACCTCTTGGATTTCCCCAGGCGACACGTGGCCCACAGGCACGTGCACGTTGATATCCGAGTCGGGGAGCTGGACCGAGCCCCCTTCGTGACTCAGCTTGCAGACCACGTGAATGTCTGCGGCTTGCGTTTGTGCCCACCCCAGGCTATGGCTCATGGCTTCTAAATCCAGGCAAGAGCGGGTGAGCTGCCGGTGGCTCAGCCAAGCCCTCTTGTAGGCCTTGCGGTCGTTCTGAAGCCATCTTGTGTCTGGAGCTAGAGCTTTTTGAGGTGCTGTCTTGTGGGGATTAAGTCTTTGGTTATCAACAATATCTAAGAAGTCAGAGACGCTCTTGGACCGTCCTGATCTTCTTGCTGAAGTCCTTCTTAGAAGGCAATCGATATCTAACTCATCACCTGAGGAAGCCAAAGAATCCCTGTTGCTGGAAGCTGCAGAGAACAAACAGGGTTTTGCTTTCAAGATGGAAAGGTATTTATTATTCTCATTCCTATTTGAAGCAGCTATGTCGTGTACAAAAGGGTTGGAAGCTGACAGTTCATTCCAGAAAGGGTTAGTCTTGGAAACAGTCTGGGCATGTTTGAATACATCAGACCAGTCAATATCCAAATCCAACTTATTTTCACTGACATCTGTTCAAAAGAAAAAAAAAAAAAAAAACAACAGAAAAACCAACACAACAGCATTTCCTAAAGCACAGAGACTTGAGACATTCCATTCATTTCTGACTGACAGGCTGCTAAGCTAACAGGTGACTAAACCTAGCACCTAAACAGGTGGAAAGGCTGGAGAGGTGTGCCCAGGCCAACCTCATGATATTCAAAAAGGCCAAGTGTAAGGTCCTGCACCTGGGTAGGCACAATCCCAAGCACAACTGCAGGCTGGGTGAGGAATGGCTGAGAGCAGCCCTGAGGAAACACCACTGGCGGTCTGGGGTGATGAAAAACTCAAGATGAGGCTGCAGTGTGAGTGCAGCCCAGAGAGCAACTGTGTGCTGGGCTGCAGCAAGAGCAGTGTGGGCAGCAGGGCAAGGGAGGGGATTGTGCCCCTTTGCTCTGCTCTCCTCAGACCCCACCTGGAGTAATGTGTGCAGTTCTGGAGCCCTTAGCACAGGAAGGACATGGAAGTGTTGCAGTGGGTCCAGAGGAGGCCACCAAGGTGCTCAGAGGGCTGCAGCAGTTCTGCTATGAGTACAGGCTGAGAGAGTTGGGGCTGTGCAGCCTGGAGAAGAGAAGGCTTCCAGGAGACCTTAGAGTAGCCTTCCACTATCTGAAGGGGGCTCCAAGAAGGTTGGGGAGGGACTATTGACAAGGTCTTGCAATGCCAGGACAAGGGGCAATGGGTTTGAACTGGCAGAGGGGACATTTAGACTGGATGTTAGGAGGAAGTTGTTTGCAGTGAGGGTGGTGAGACACTGGCACAGGTTGCCTAGGGAGGTTGTGGCTGCTCCCTCCCTGGAGGTGTTCAAGGCCAGACTGGATGAGGCCTTGAGTGACCTGTACTAGCGGGAGGTGTCCCTGCCTATGGCAGGGGGTTGGAACTAGATGGTCCTTGAGGTCCCTTCCAACCTTACCATTCTATGATTCTATAAAATGAAGTTTGGTGATAAAAGCTGGTGTGGCTACTGATTTTGCTGAGATTGCACATAAATAGTAAAGGTGTGGTAGGTGATATTTAACTATGCTTTCTAATGAAAGTATTTATCCTTACCAGTAACATCTCTGTTATTAATGTAAAATAGGATCACAAATTCTCTTCACCACTGTTCCTAGGAGCTGGTTTATAGGTTGATTAAGACTCCCATCTCTTGCTCTAAGTAGTGCACCTGCAACTTTTTGTGCTAAGGGTTTCTACTCATTTTGCTGTTGTTTTTCTATCTGCAGAGGTGATGCCATCCATTCTTTGTGCACCCTTATAAAGAGTTTTAATTTTGGAGAGGAAACTCAGCATATCTATTCTTTCAGTCTATCTACAGCCTTCTGCTTTTGTTTTTCTACCTGCAGAGGTGACACCATCCACTCTTCATGAACCCTTATAAAGAGTTTTAATTCTGGAGAGGAAACTCAGCATATCTATTCTTTCAGTGTATCTATAGCCTTTTGTTGTTATTTTTTTTCTGTCTGCAGAGGTGATGCCATGCATCCTTGTAAAGAATTTAATTTTGGAGAGGAAACTCAGCATATCTATCCTTTCAGTATAGCTATAGCTATTATTCCACTTGCCATAGTGCCTTCCATCTGCAGTGTTACTGTTTCTTGCTCAGTTGCAAGGATGACTGTGCATTCAGCCACAAAAATAAAATTATTAAACTTCCATGCTAATACATTTGTTTGTTTCATAGAATTATAGAATGGTAAGGTTGGAAGGGACCTCAAGGATCATCCAGTTCCAAACCCCTGCCATAGGCAGGGACACCTCCCACTAGTACAGCTCACTCAAGGCCTCCTCCAACCTGGCCTTGAACACCTCCAGGGAGGGAGCAGCCACAACCTCCCTGGGCAACCTGTACCAGTGTCTCACCACCCTCACTGTAAAGAACTTCCTCCTAACATCCAGTTTCACTTGCCATGAATTGTAACTAAAAGCCCAAACCATAATTTGTTTCCATAGTTCCAGACAATCCCTAGTTTCAAAGAACCAAAGGGGAATTTCCATGCTCCCCAGCTGCCTATCTGCAGTGTTCTAACACTGATGTGAAAAGAGCCTTCCAGGTAAGCTGTTGGTGTGAAGTCAGGACACACAACCTTGGCCACAAGATGTGGCTGGGCTACTTCAGCACCAGCTGAAAGGTGCTTTATTTCTGCCCAGAGACCAAAAGCTTTCCTTGTGCTGTGATGCTCTTCTAGTCAGATCATTATCATCTCTTTAAACAAAAAAAGAAAAATTACTTTATCCCAGAAGAAATATTAGGGCATTTTTTCTATAGGAAAAGTATGAGCAGAAAACTTTGGCAGAGTTTGAGTTATTAGGCTGGATGCTTTCCCACGCCAATGTAATGACACATATTGCTGGTGTGCAGGGGGGTTAGCAAGGAAATAATTCCTGCTCCCCAAATCACACAGCAAGTGCCAGCTTCGCCATTACTCACACCCACTACTGGACAAAAAGCTAAAGAGAATTCCTACCTTGGGGAGGAGAAGGTTCTCTTAACTTTTGAGTTAAAAATCACAAGGAGATTTATTCAACTTTGCTGAGACTCTAGTTTTTAAACTGGGATAACTCTAAAACGACCTTGCCTTCCTGTTTCTTAACACACTAAATTAATGTTGTTTGGCTAAGAGCCCTCTCTTCTTCTCCCTGTCTCAATCCCCAGTAAAAAAATACATCCTAAATAGCATTTCTTTGTGCAAAGTTAATGGCTACAGCTCTTCCTGACCAACATTTAGCATGGCAGTGGACAAGAGGACTTCTCTTATAAGCCAAGCAAGTTTACCCTAGGGAACCTTGTGAAAATCCCTTGGATTCTGACTCCAGGGATACCTACAATGGCTTGAGTAGTGCGAAATACAAGCAATAAGTTACAAAGACCTGTACAGGGGGTGACAGATTAGCTCTTAACACTATTAAGAGTTTCACAGAAATAAAGATAAGCAAAGAGCCTGAGTAACACAAAATAGCAGAGGAGACATACTGTAGGTGGATGAAGGTGTCTGGTCATCCACATCAATCAAAGTCCCCTCTGACCTGCTCCGTGGAATCTCTCCACTGGTTATGGAATCTGTTCCACTACTGGAAGTGTTCTCCTCCTAGAAAACAGTAAAACATACAGAACATCAGGAAGCATGCAATTTGGGAAAGGGGAAACTGCTGAAGAATCATTGAGCTGTGCTCCTGTGATGTGACACAGAAAGTGTGAAGTTATGGTTTATGAGAAAATTTCTAGAGCCTGCCCAAGAGCACCACAACCACAAAGGACTCACACAGAGTGAGTCTTACTGCAGCAAACTCACCAGGTGTGACAGCTGCAGCAGAGTCTGGTACCCCAGTCCCAAGTCAAACCCAGTAACTCACATAGCTAAACAGCTTGGATATGGAACAGAGCCAATGGTACAATAACTTCCATTCAGAAGGTCTTGAATAAAACCTTCTTTAAAAAAAAAAAAAAAACCAAAAAAACCCCAACATCCTAATTCCTGTTTTCATATATTTTACTGCAGTCATTAAAGGGGAAGAGCTGAATCTGCTCCTTCCTCTGCCAGTTAGTATAAAACTATTTCCAACTCTTTCTGCTTTATTATTCTTCCTATGCTCTTCACTAAGAGAACATCAGGTCAGATTTTCCTTTCAGACTGTACAAAATGACTTAGAGTAGCTTTCCTAAGGGCTCACAGCAACACAGCAGCAGCCCAAAAGAGGACATTCAAGTCTTTCTTCTGGCTACAAGAAGTTCTGTTTAGTTTTGACAGTTTGCTTATAGACCAAGCCACAGGACAGCTGTAAATCAGATGCTGTAGTTGAAAGAAAGAGAATCAATAGCAAAACCATCAAAGGGCTGGGCAGGAGGAACATCCCTCAGAGGCAGGCAGCAAGAGGATGAACCTCACAATGACTTAGCTGCCCAGAAAGAGGAGTTGAAGCTCTTCAAATGAGCAACTGTGTTTCATAAGTGTAAGCTGGAGGAAATAAAATACTGCAGATCTTTTTGAGAGCTTATTAAACTGGAGCTATAAACCAAGAGATCATTCAGTGACCTTCCCAGAGTCCTTTCACTGACCTCATATGCAGTGGGGTATAAATACTGATGGGCAATAGATACATTAAGACAGATGAAAGAAAAAAAAAGAAAGAAAAAAAATGGAGAAAAAGGGAAAAAAACAAAGCCAGAATTTTTCCAGGGTCCATCCATAGGATACAATAGCCAGTTTTGTTCATTGGACTGAAATATCACAGCTTGCTACTTCTGCAGCAGCAACTGCAGCCTAAGCAGGTTTCATTGTGTTATGAATAAAATGAAAGCAAAACAAAACAAAACAAAACAACCCAACAAAAATCCATCACAACCACCCAACACCAAAGCCCACAAAACCACCACACTAAGTTAAAAAAAAAAAAAAAGACACAATGGCTGTAAGAAAAGGAATTTTCAGTTACAGTTACAGCAGGTGAGTTATGGGGGAAAGGAAGCATACCTCCTATCAAAGTATTGCTGGGTACAAACTGGAAGTCCCATGTCTGTTTCCACTGCACAATGAGATGTGTTAAACACTTCTTTCTTTTCTTTCTTTTCTTTTTTCCCTTTTTCCTCCACTGCAAATGTAAATTGGTACTTTTTGTTCTTCCCACAAGAGTTACCTTCATCTAATAACAATCTGTTCAGCTGTTGATTTACACTCAGGCAGGATGTAAGGCTGAGGTCAGGCTAAACCTGACAGTCACCCAGTCATAGAATCATAGAATCAGGCAGGTTGGAAGAGACCTCCAAGCTCATCCAGCCCAACCTAACACCCAGCCCTAGCCAATCAGCCAGACCATGGCACTAAGTGCCCCATCCAGCCTTTTCCTAAACACCTCTAGGGACAGCAACTCCACCACCTCCCTGGGCAGCCCATTCCAATTCCAATCACTCTCCCTGTCAAGAACTTCCTCCTAGCATTCAGCCTGAACCTGCCCTGGCACAGCTTGAGTCTGTGTTCCCTCATTTTGTTAGATTTATTACTGGGGGGACTGAGGAGGTTTAATGTAAATCAATGTAAAGTATCCACAGCCCAAAATTCAATACAGGGTACAAGACAAAGCCAGGTTTAGCCACCAGTGTAAAGTATCCAGAGCCCAAAATTCCATACAGGGTACAAGACAAGACCAGGTTTAGCCATCAGTGTAAAGTATCCACAGCCCAAAATTCCATAGAGGATCCAAGACAAAACCAGGTTTAACCACCAGTGTAAAGTATCCACAGCCCAAAATTCCATACAGGGTACAAGACACAGTCAGGTTTAACCATCAGTGTAAAGTATCCAGAGCACAAAATTCCATAGAGGGTACAAGACAAAACCAGGTTTAGCCATCAGTGTAAAGTATCCAGAGCACAAAATTCC
>VWZE01021410.1:23607-34596 GCA_013396675.1 Eubucco bourcierii | reverse complement strand
AGTCTAAATCTCCCCTCTGCCAGTTTAAGCCCATTGTCCCTTGTCCTGTCTTTACAAGACCTTGTCAATAGTCCCTCCCCAGCCTTCCTGTAGGCCCCCTTCAGATACTGGAAGGCTACTCTAAGTTGTCCTGGAAGCCTTCTCTCTTCCAGGCTGCAGAGCCCCAACTCTCTCAGCCTGTCCTCATAGCAGAGCTGCTGCAGCCCTCTGAACATCTTCGTGGCCTCCTCTGGACCCACTCCAACAGTTCCATGTCCTTCCTGTGCTGGGGGCTCCAGAACTGCACACAGGACTCCAGGTGGGGTCTGAGGAGAGCAGAGCAAAGGGGCACAATCCCCTCCCTTGCCCTGCTGCCCACACTTCTCTTGATGCAGCCTAGGACTCGGTTGCTGTCTGAGCTACATGTGCACACTGCAGGCTCATGTTGAGCTTTTCATCAACCCAGACTCCAAGGTCCTTTTCCTCAGGGCAGAAATACAAATTGCATCTACTTTTGGTGTTTATTCCACCTATCTTGTGTTTGTTTTCAATGCTGGACTTCCCTTGCAGGAACTTATGCCAAAGCTTACAGTAGCATAAACATGTGGAGTTTCTCAAGAAACTTATCTGCTGTGGAAAATAGAGAGGAAAAGCATCCAGATTCACAGGCAGTGACTTTCAAAGCTTGTTTCTTCCCTTGGATGCTCTTCACAGAAACCTTTCAGAGACAGTCCACCAAACACGATCCCTCTGATAAAGCATTAAAAGGAAGCTTAATAACAGAGAAGTGTACACATGAACTCAATTAGCCATTCTCTTAATAAAGGAGGGAAGAAGGGGAAGAGAGACAGCTCAACATTTTAAATCAAACTTTTAGATGCTCTCTAAATCTTCTGTTGCAACATATAATTAGTTTGTTGAACATATTCCCACAGGATATTGTTCTACCACGTAGCTTATGGAATACAACTGTGGGTATTCCCTGTCCGTGGGCATTCCCTGTCTGTGGGCATTCCCTGTCCGTGGGCATTCCCTGTTCTTAATGCACCCAAGGCAAACACTGCTCTATGGCTTCTAGCATGACAATAAGCAGCTTGTACTTGCATTACAAATCTCACTACATATCTCCCACCCAACACACTGTGCAGCTGATTTCAGTGTGCAAGGTCAGTGTTGGAGCATTTCATATCGACCCCAGCCAAGCACATGGGTTTGGGCTAGGGCAAGTGTTGCCAGAGTGCCTCCCAAGATCTCTTCCCTCCCTCTTTTTCTTTACTCAGGAGGCTACCTGTTGCCATCTCTTTTTCTTTACTCAGAAGGCTGCCTGTCTCCATCTCTTTTTCTTTACTCAGGAGGCTGCCTGTTGCCATCTCTTTTTCTTTACTCAGGAGGCTGCCTGTTACCATCTCTTTTTCTTTACTCAGGAGACTGCCTGTTGCCATCTCTTTTTCTTTACTCAGAAGGCTGCCTGTCACCATCTCTTTTTCTTTACTCAGAAGGCTGCCTGTCACCATCTCTTTTTCTTTACTCAGGAGACTGCCTGTTGCCATTTTGCAGCAAAGCCAGTCAAAAGTTTTATTCCCAAGCTGTTAACATTTTGAGCTCAAAGAAGAGGTGTTATTAGCTGAGTGGTAATGACAGGCAGGAAGAAAACAAGAAGTGTTTCTTTCTTGCCTTTCATTTAAATAGTTCTGTTTATAAACAGATGTGCCAGTTCTGCTTGTCATGTTTTTGCCATAAAGGGAGGCTGTGCAAGGTCTGTCAGCATGATAGGTCTTGCCTCCACTCAGCCTGGAGGTATTACCTTTGAAGGATTCTTTATTAAAGCAATATACATTTTCATGTTCAGATATATGTGTGTGTTTTACACTCTGGGTTGTTTGGTTGGTTGTTTTTTTCCCCTGAGTTTCCATAGCTGCTTTGTTAGCAGGGAGGATTATTTTGTGATGTTCAACATCCTACTTCATGCTTCCAATCCCAAACTCCAGATTAAATGCTGCACATGTGGAGTATTTCCGTTCATACAGTGCTTCAGTAAAGCTCCAGCAAACAAACAAAAAACAGAATCTACGCATGGAGACACACACAGAGGCAGGCACACACACAACTGCAGCAGCTTGCTTCAGAAAAAGGGGGAAAAAAAAGAAACCTCAAACCAAAGAAAGACAGAGAAGACCAGGACAAGAGTGGTTCATGTTAAAAGGTAATAAGTTCACCATTACTTGTGCTTTCAGAAGAGGCAATCACCAGGATTTATCAAGCACTGTGCCCTTCTCCACACATTTCAAACCACCCTGAGGGACAATATGATAGAATTCAATATGTGCACAAGTTCTGCACCTTCTCCAGAGAGGCACCTGGGACTAGCTACGGCCAAAAAGAGAGTATCAGACTGAAGCATTAGCACTAGGTAAAAAAAACCAACCTGCTCTGCTCTTTCAGCCCTGACAAAGTATTTTAAACAAAACTGGAAAGTTGAAAAGCAAACTCACCATTCTGGGAGCTAAGAGCTTTCTCCTAGATCCAAATTATGTCATTGCTCAAGACATCAGCACTGCTGCAGGAGCATTTTCTTCTCTTTCTGCAGCTCTGCGAGCCTCCAGCGTGTGCAGAGTTGGGGTAGGTGCCAGGAGCACACCCGGTGAGCCTCTGGCTTAGGGGTGCTCAGCAATGCCTACTGGAATGTGCAGTCTGGCAGGTACCTGGTATCACTTGCTCAAACCGACCGGAGGGAGTGGCAGAACTACACTACCCATAATTACCTTCATCTGGTTTATGATTACACCTGAAACCTGTAGAGGTGGTGCGGGAGTTTCGCCTTAGGGAGGGCAGAGAGGCAGGCAGAGGAGCAAAGAGAGAAATGTGCACTCCTTGTGTGCTGCTGGAAAAGAGTTTAGGTGCTCTGCTGTCACATGCCACGTCCCAGAAGGGGTGAACTGCTAGGTGGGGGGACAAAGGATGGCCTGCTGGTAAAGGTCAATGTTAGAAATAATTAGATTTACGGGCAATGAATACGGTGAACCTGCATGACCGGTTTGGGCATCTCCCTGCATGTGGGAGAATCAGACGACAGGGTATGAGGAAGCAAGAGAAGGAAGGGTGGCAACAGCCTGGAAAGATATCTACAGAGAAGGGAAAGCAGAGACATTTGAGGGAAGAAGTTTCTTTTTACCTCCATAAGCTTGAGGAAGCAGTATGTTCTGTTGCAGGTCGTTGTCTCAGTGACTTCATCGTTTTGTAAGTTTAAGTTGATAAAGATTAGAGGGACAAAGATTGTAGCCATAGAGAGATAACATAAAGTGCCCTCTGCTCTGGCAGGGGGGGGTTGACCCAGATAGAATCATAGAATGGTAAGGTTGGAAGAGACCTCAAGGATTATCCAGTTCCAATCCCCTGTCATATGCTGGGACACCTTCCACTAGTACAGGCTACTCAAGGCCTCGTCCAACCTGGCCTTCGAACACCTCCAGGGAGGGAGTTCAGATCAGATCAGATGATCTCCAGAGGTTCCTTCCAACCTCTTTTATTTTATGACTGTCACAAGGAGCTGGAAAACAGATGATTTACCTGTCCTGTTGTTATTTGCTACCTGTGGTCTTTTATGGCACTTCAGACTCAGCTGATACTCCCCTTTGATGAAAAGAGGCTTCACAGGCTTTCTAAGCCAGCCTCCAAGAGATGCTGAAGTATCAATCAAAAAGGCCAAAAAAAGAATGAAGATAGAATCCACATTGTTTCTGGAAGAGATCTTGCCAATATTGGTGGGCAGTTCCCACCAAACAAACTCCCTGGTGGTTTTGTGTGGCTGGGGTTAGTAGCAAAGTGGAGTGAAGCTCATCAGATAGTTTTAGCTGAAGGAAAAAAAAAACTAAATTGAAATGGTGTCTATTCCATTTCAACTAAATGGGCAATCCATTGTAGCAGCATTCAGTTCCTTCAGAGAGCTGAACTCTTTTCCTCCCCTTTCCATAACCCAGAAAACAGCCTTTCCTGCCTGAGCTTTTGGGATTTGGGGGGTGGGAATCTGTTCAGTATTCTCTAATAAAGTGTTGGCTGTGACAAAGATAGAAGAGAGATGCCTCATCTCAAATGCTGTAACCAGCTAGAGGGATTGTTGGGAGAGCTCTATCCTGCTGTAACACAGAAGGGTTATTCACTTTGTACTAAAACTGCCTGTTAGACAGAAATTAAGTAATTTCCACTCCCACTGCCTCTCTAAAGGTGTAGTGTAGAAATTCAAGGTCTGGAAAGAGAAAATGTAGGGCAAATAAAGCCCTGACAGGCACCAGGAGGAAAAGAGAAACCTTTCCAGAGGCACTTAGTGGCTTAGAGCTTTTAAGAAAGCAAGCTTTAAATTTTTATGGATTTAATTTTCTGTGCTTCTTCTGAGATAGGTACTATCATGTGTCTCTAACACTAATCACAATGACACTCTCAGCCAGTTGAGCCCAACTCTAATATAACTCAGTAATAAATTAAGCTCTCAGTACCTTACATTCTTTAACTTTCAACTCCATTTCTGACCATTTCAGACTGCTCCTTACAATTTTCATTCAGACAAGACACTTTTCCCCAGACTTGATTTCTGTGAATGGACCATTAGCTCATGGCAGAAATGTCTGTCCCCAGGAGCAGTATTTCCAGAGCCAGATGATTTTGACAACTCTTTTGATTCAAAGAATAGTTTTTGAAAGTGTTTTCCTGTAAACACCAAGGCTTTACATTTAGGCTGATGGTTTTTAACATCCCTTTTAATAGGGATGAATCACAACTCAAGCAAATTTGCTTCTCAAGTGTTTCTCAGCTAGAAAGTCATCACAGAGGATCTTTGCACCTGTAGCTTTGTGAGGGACCCTGTAGATGGGACCCTGCTGATCCACATAAAGCATCTACAGGATTCCAGTTCACCTCTGGGGCTGAGAAAAAGGTGTGAGTATTAACATAGTTTACCTGGGCTTTCTGTACAAGGGCAACCAATTAATAGCTCACACACTTTTAATAAAGTTTGCCACTTCTGCCTTGTTGCATGGCAGAGTTCACCTTGAAGGCATCTTTAGTGGTTAGAATCATAGAATGCTAAGGTTGGAAGGGACCTCATCTAGTTCCAAGCCCCTGCCATAGGCAGGGACACCTCTCACTAGCACAGGTCACTCAAGGCCTCGTCCAACCTGGCCTTGAACACCTCCAGGGAGGAGTTCTGGCAGTTCCCTGCCCCCACTCACAATGAATTTCACCCAGACTAGATTCAACCAGCTGGAAGTTAAAGAATGAAGCTTTATATTCACAGCTTAGCACAACATACAAGCAGATATTTCCCTGCCTATGGCAGGAGGTTGGAAGTAGATGATCTTTGAGGTCCCTTCCAACCTTACCATTCTATGATTCTATATTTGCAATATGTTACAAATATTTATAGCCATATACAGAAATCATAGAATTATAGAATCATAGAATGGTAAGGTTGGAAGGGACCTCAAGGATATGTAAGTTAAAAGTAATACAGAAACACAATACCCTTCCCAGAAATCAGAGTCCCCAGGAGAGGCTCCCAACCACCCTTCCACCTTCTTGTCACTCCTCTACCTTATGCCAGAGTCTGCCTTACATGCAAGGTGTGTTGGAAGGATGAGCAAGAGGGGTTAGAAGTAGGGTGATGACTTGGGTTGCTAGAAGCAGTTAATACAGGAGAAGCCAGGGACAAACACGGAGTGCCTTATCTAGGTTTGTGTCCTGGTTTTATACACCTCAGCAACCCTATGAATGAATTAGACATCACCATTGTTTTCTTTTCACAGCCTGTAATCGGATTTTTCTCATTAAAATATTCCAATTAGCCTCAAAGCAGCACAGTATCTCAACCAGCTATTTCAAAGACAACATTGCACACACTGCTACCTCCCCCAAACCAGACCTGCCTAGTCAGCTTCATTTCCAGGTTCTGCTAAACCCCACAATCTGCAGCAGCTTTCCTCTGAATATCGTTTGAGGAGACACCAGGAGGGTTTTGAACTTGGACTCATTGTCAAAGCAAAGTCTTCCAGAAAGAAAAGTTAAACTGTTAGGCCTTAGGAATGCTAAGTAGAATGTGGACAGTTAATAAGCAATTTCTTGTGCTTAATTAACTGCACTGTTTGCATATGGGGGAAACCCACAAGCTGTACAGGCAGCAAAAGCAAGAGCAGATGCTCCCAGGTTCATTTGGCAATATGATCTTTACATGTTTTGCTTGCTAAGCTCAATTAACTGCTCAGATCTATTTCTGCCATTCCAAATCAATGGAATATGGGGATGCATATTTTGGGACAAAAGAAGGATCCGTGAGGTTAATTTTGAGGTGGAAGGTTTGGAGCAGCTCTGCTATGAGGACAGGCTGAGAGAGTTGGGGCCCTGCAGCCTGGAGAAGAGAAGGTTTCCAGGAGGACTGATAGTAGCCTTCCAGTATCTGAAGGGAGCCTACAGGAAGGCTGGGGAGGGACTATTGACAAGGTCTTGCAATGACAGGACAAGGGACAATGGATTTGAACTGGCAGAGGGGAGATTGAAAGTGGATGTTAGGAGGAAGTTCTTTCCAGTGAGGGTGGTGAGACACTGGCATAGGTTGCCCAGGGAGGTTGTGGCTGCTGCCTCCCTGGAGGTGTTCAAGGCCAGGTTGGAGGAGGCCTTGAGTGACCTGTACTAGTGGGAGGTGTCCCTGCCTATGGCAGGGTTTTGGAACTGGATGATCCTTGAGGTCCCTTCCAACCTTACCATTCTATGATTCTATGATGTATGTAGGAAGTCCTGGGTGAAAACTGGATTCCTGGGGTAGTCCACTTGAAAGCAGGAACCAGTGGTGGAGTGAGAGCAGTAGAGCTGGTCTGCAGCAACCAGGGCTGCCAACAAGAGGGCAGAAACAACGTCATGGGATACTCACTTTGGAAGTGAGTGAATGCTGCCAAGCCACATCCTTTGGCTTCTGAAAACTTACCGGTAGTGGTGGCAGGATCCTGGAAAGCTTTGGAGTGTAAATGACCACATTAACATCTTTGGGAAGTGGCAGCAATGGCTTCACTTTTCATTTGATTGCAGTACAGGATTTCCACCTCATTGATCAAAGATCACATTGGGTAATTCTGTGCTCCACAACTTCCCTGGGCAACCTGTGCCAGTGTCTCACCACCCTCACTGCAAACAACTTCCTCCTAACATCCAGTTTCAATCTCCCCTCTGCCAGTTCAAACCCATTGCCCCTTGTCCTGTCATTGCAAGACCTTGTCAATAGTCCCTCCCCAGCCTTCCTGTAGCCCCCTTCAGATCCTGGAAGTCTACTATCAGATCTCCTGGAAGCCTTCTCTCCTCCAGGCTGCAGAGTCCCAACTCTCTCAGCCTATCCTCACAGCAGAGCTGCTGCAACCCTCTGAGCATTTTGGTGGCCTCCCCTGGACCCACTCCACAGTTTCATGTCCTTCCTAAATAATATAATACTTATTACTAAATAAGCAATTATTTTGATAGCTAAACCTAGCCATGATTAGGGTCACTTAGGTTCTGTCTGTAAACACATTTTATTTGCCTCAGATTGAATAACTGGAGCAGAAAGCAGCCTTTTTTTTTTTTTTTTTTTTTGGTTTTGGTTTTGTTTGGTTTTGTTTTGTTTTGGACCTGGTCTCTGGTTTGCTGCAGTTCTCATCAGAGGAATGATAAACACCAAGGCTTCAGTGGACATTGCATATTGTTCTCATTTGGTTTTGCTTCAGTTGTTCCCACAGCTCTTGAGAAACCCAGTATGATCCTCTTGCCCATTAAACCATCAGAAGAGAGGCACCATAAATGCTAGGCAATGTGACAGTTACCTGTACTATTATTTCCAATGAAAATTAGCTGTGACCACTACACTGTGATTCATGCATGCATGTATGAAAGGAAACAAAGGCACAGTGTCAGGGCACTCTGGATATAAGGAAGCCACTTATATGTGGTCAATTTCTTTTTTTCCTCAGCCCTACTCACAGGATTGCAGACTCACAGGATGTCAGGGGTTGGAGGGGACCCAAAGAGATCATTGAGTCCAACCCCCCTGCCAGAGCAGGACCAGACAATCTAGCTCAGATCACACAGGAACACATTCAGGCAGACCTTGAAAGTCTCTAGAGAAGGAGGCTCCACAACCCCTCTGGGCAGCCTGTGCTAGTGATCTGGGACCCTTAGTTAATAAGTTCCCCCTTGTGTTGTGATGGAACCTCCTGTGCTGCAGCTTCCATCCATCCCCAGCAAGGGAAGAAAAATTTCCATGGCAAAGAATATTCTGACCAAAGATGTTTACACATGGTGTGGCAGCTTGTATATACCTCCCAATGAAATAATATTTAATAACCAAGAGAGATGTGAGGGTGGAAAATGGGTTTCTGCCAGGTCTATGCTAGAAAATAACTAGAAAAATGTTTAATAGTAGAGTTATGCTGGCAAAAGTGGGTTTGACTGTTATTACTGATTCCAGAACCCTGAGTATAATGCAATACGAGCAAAATCACTTCTGACAACAAGTTAGGAGCCGGTGTGGATCTCTTGGATGGCAGAAGAAATCTGCAGAGGGACCTGGACAGGCTGGATGGGTGGGCAGAGGCCAATGGGATGAGATTGAACAAGGCTAAGTGCAGGCTTCTACACTTTGGCCACAACAACCCCAAGCAATGCTAGAGGTTGGGGACAGGGTGGTTGGAGAGCAGCCAGGCAGAGGGGGACATGGGGATGGTGGTAGATAGCAGCTGAAGATGAGGGTAGCAGTGTGCCCAGGTGGGCAGGAGAGCCAATGGCATCCTGGCCTGGATCAGGAACAGTGTGGCCAGCAGGAGCAGGGAGGTTATTCTGCTCTTGGACTCAGCACTGCTCAGACCTCACCTTGAGTGCTGTGTCCAGTTCTGGGCCCCTCAATTCAAGAGAGATGTTGAGGTGCTGGAAGGTGTCCAGAGAAGGGCAACAAGGTTGGTGAGGGGCCTGGAGCACAGCCCTGTGAGGAGAGGCTGAGGGAGCTGGGGGTGTGCAGCCTGCAGAAGAGGAGGCTCAGGGCAGACCTCATTGCTGTCTGCAACTACCTGAAAGGAGGTTGTAGCCAGGTGGGGTTGGGCTCTTCTGCCAGGCACCCAGGAACAGAACAAGGGGACACAGTCTCAAGCTGTGCCAGGGGAGGTCTAGGCTGGATGTTAGGAGGAAGTTTTTTCCAGAGAGAGTGATTGGCATTGGAATGGGCTGCCCAGGGAGGTGGTGGAGTCTCCATCCCTGGAGGCATTGAAGCAAAGCCTGGATGGGGCACTTAGTGCCATGGTCTGGTTGATTGGCTAGGGCTGGGTGCTATGTTGGGCTGGATGAGCTTGGAGGTCTCTTCCAAACTGGTTGATTCTATGATTTTATGTTTCTGCCAGTTCTGTGTCCGCATTAGGGCTGTTGCCATATCAAATGTGGCCAGACATTACCTACATGAACAAAGGTTTCTAATACAAAACAGGCTTTACAAACACTAATGAATACTCCACCCAGGTAGGCAAAAGCACCTTTCCTGATAAACAGTGAACCAAAGCAATCAGAAAGCTTCTACCTGGTTTCCAAAGGGCAGGGTACACTTCTGGACAATGTTAAGCATTAGAAAAAAAACCAAATCTCAAAGCATGTTGTATCCTCAGTGAGCACAAGGCCAAGTGTAAGGTCCTGCATGTGGTTAGGCACAATCCCAAGCGCAACTCCAGGCTGGGTGGGGAATGGCTGAGAGCAGCCCTGAGGAAAAGGCCCTGGAGGTCTGGGGTAATGAAAAGCTCAACGTGAGGCTGCAGCCCAGACAGCAACTGAGTGCTGGGCTGCAGCAAGAGCAGTGTGGGTAGCAGGGTAAGGGAGGGGATTCTACCCCTTTGCTCTGCTCTCCTCAGACCCCACCTGCAGTCCTGTGTGCAGTTCTGGAGCCCCCAGCACAGGAAGGACATGGAACTGTTGGAGCAGGTCCAGAGGAGGCCACGAAGATGTTCAGAGGGCTGCAGCAGCTCTGCTATGAGGACAGGCTGAGAGAGTTGGGGCTCTGCAGCCTGGAAGAGAGAAGGCTTCCAGGACAACTTAGAGTAGCCTTCCAGTATCTGAAGGGGGCTCCAGGAAGGCTGGGGAGGGACTATTGACAAGGTCTTGTAAAGACAGGACCAGGGGCAATGGGTTTGAACTGGCAGAGAGGAGATTGAAAGTGGATGTTAGGAGGAAGTTGTTTGCAGTGAGGGTGGTGAGACACTGGCACAGGTTGCCCAGGGAGGTTGTGGCTGCTCCCTCCCTGGAGGTGTTCAGGGCCAGGTTGGAGGAGGCCTTGAGTGACCTGTACTAGTGGGAGGTGTCCCTGCCTATGGCAGGGTTTTGGAACTAGATGATCCTTGAGCTCCCTTCCAACCTTACCATTCTATGATTCTATGATTCTATCTCCTGGGCTTTAGTCAAGTTGAAGACTCGCTTTAAAAAAGTAATCTGTAGCAATGCATTTTAAGGAACACGTATAACTTGTGGCAGCAATAGCACAGTATGGGATACTATAGCCAAAGTCTGCAGCGAAAGTATGTGCTGGGGACTGTTAAAAGGCAATAGACCATACTGAAACAACACTTTAGTAAGGAAGGAGTTACATTGAGCATTGGCAGCTGTAGCTGTATTTACTCTATCTGGTTGTGCTCTGAAAAATAGAACAAACTTATATCAGCTCTCTACTGAGAGAGGAGCAAAACCAAAACCTGAAATTTGTTAAAAAAAATAAAAAAGTACCACCCAGAAGGTCCTAGGGAAAGCACAGTTGTTTTGATTTGCATATGTTAGCAATCCAAAGAAAAGCATTGGTTTTGTCTTAGCAAAGGAATAAATATACCATGCCCCCATGTCCTTATGCCAAATGAATATTAAATCACCGTAAAAAGAGACTGGTTTTCATAGAATCATAGAATGGGAAGGTTGGAAGGGACCTCAAAGATCATCTAGTTCCAACCCCCTGCCATAGGCAGGGACACCTCCCACTAG
>VWZE01021410.1:11234-22270 GCA_013396675.1 Eubucco bourcierii | reverse complement strand
GGGGGTGTGGGGGGGTGTGGGTTGGAACTAGATGATCTTTGAGGTCTCTTCCAACCTTACCATTCTATGTTTTAAAGAGTAATGAGTAGCAAGGCAAAAAAAAAATTCTGTTCTGTCTAAGATTTTCTTATGATTAGTGCACTCCACTCAGCCAGACTTGCACAGAAAACTGGTTGCTAGAGATGAAGCAAATAAGATTTTATTGTTTTGGGGTTTTTTTTAGGCTGATTTCCTCAAGAAACCAGCTCTGTGTCTGCCTAAGACTCTGACTGATCCCATTCACCACTATCCTGTGAATCCATTGGTCAATTCAGCTTCATGCAGAGACCAATTCAGCTTCATGCAGAGGCCGATTCAGCTTCATGCAAAGACAGGAATCTTAGATTTACTATAATGTTGCAAGTTTTCTGATAAGGCTCATCTGAGTAAAAGAGAAAGTTGAGGATCTCTGTGGAGGAAAGGTTACTGTAAGACTGCAGAGAAGCACAAAGGAAACAACAAATGAAAAAGAGATTGCCACCAAACCACAGATTAATGAGAAACTAAGCTCCAGAAGCTTCTCTGGTTCACAGGAACACAATTTTATTCTTCTTTTTATTAGCCAGCATCCATATAAGGGGAAAATATATATATATATATATATATATATTTATCTGCACTTATACAACATAGACATAAAAAACCTCAAAATCTGACTGTGGATCCCAAGTAGCTCTGCTAATTTAAATAGTAGGTGCCTAGCTTTGACCACATAGATTGTAAACACGGACCAGTTTTTCAGCCATGAGTATGTTAGAACTTGAAAGTCTGGCCATGGCTGCCTCCCTGGGAGTCAGGAGATACCAGATTCTCCTGAAAGTCAAGCATTTGTTTAGGTGCCTATATGGAAAGCAGGTGCTTCTGGAATCAGATTTGAGCTACCGTGATAAGACCTGAAAAATATATTCTAGCAACATTACAAAGTTTAAACTGGTTGTCTCCATGTTAAAGAAGGGTTGAACACTGGCATAAACAAGAGGAGTTTCATGTTCTTTATGCCATTGAAAGCTGGCACTAAGCATTTACCGGCTGTGTTCCCTTCCTTTTACTTCACACTGCTAAAAATGTAATTTTGGAAAGACCCAAACATTTTATTTTTTTTTTAACACCTTCATACCAACTTGAATCATTATTTGCTAAAAATTCATATTCCATTCATATTCCATAATGTAATTCCATTACAGCATAATTATTACTTTTGACTTATAAATCAACTATTTAGCCCTTTAACACTGATTGTATTTTCAGTAACATGGGAGAGCTAATAAACCCTGAGACCTAGGGCTACAGATTCAGTGTTTTCTTCGTAGTAAAGTGAGGGCTGGCTTGGTTTTGTTTCTTTCCTCCAGCTGAGACATCTCAGTTTAGTAGAAAACATTTCTCCTGTTTCAATTTAATAACACTTTAGGCTGTCTTTAATGATAAACCCAAATGTAACTGATTTGCTGAGCTGTGGTTTCGAAAGTAACTAAATAGCAAAGCTGTGAATGGAGCTGAGCTCTGCCTTCCAGTCCTATCTCACAGTCACCTGGCATCCTTAATTGCACCATCTTGTTGCTCACTATGAGGTATCCTTGAAATGTGGCCTATTCTAATAAGCCAGATGACTGCATAGCTCTGCAGTAACTGAAGCAGTAATCTAGAACCACTACATTTTTTACGTATCATACTCAGCACTTCACGTCTAGTGCCGTCGGTATTCATTAGTCATATTTACTGTGTGGTAGATCAGAAAAAGTAGTGTACAGATTTCCTTTCAAAAGCTGCAGACAACTAGAACTAGGAGTCAGGGTTTGGATAACACTGGTAGCATGAAAAACAATTTATCTGTAGAGTTGTCAGAGGATTGTATGAGAGACCTGGACTGATCTGGTTTTATTCCTCAGTTACTTGTATACCATTTTTGCAGGTTAAAAACATACAAGGTTTTGTTTCATTTTCCATCTTTGATAATTTGGCCTTTTTAAAGTTAAGTTCTACTATGGCTTTGTCACAGTTTTGGGATACAGAACCTTGGATCTGAATTCCTACTTGCTATGTACTCACCTCCTGGAAAAAGAAACTATTCTCACCATCAGGTACATCAAGTAAGGGAAGAATCTCATAACACTGCAAAGAAAAACCCAAAACCCACACCACTGATAAAGAAACTGCTCAGCTATGTAATCACTGAAGTGTTCAATTAGGTTTCTGAGTCAGCAAAACATTAGTTAATCTTGTTGCTGTCATTCAGATGCATATTTAACTGTGTGTTTTGCTCATTAGAAACAATATTATCATATTTGCATTGCATATGTGTATGGTTGGGTTTTTTCCCTGAGCTGGAATTTAAGCTCTGGTGTATGTATCTCTCAGCTATGCAAGTAACTGACAGTAACCAGACACTGTCACCATGCTGATAATACACTTCATAGAATCACAGAATGGTAGGGGTTGGAAGGGACCTCCAGAGATGGAGCCCAACCCTCCCTGCCAAAGCAGGATCACCTAGGGCACATCACGCAGGAATGCATCCAGATGGGTTTTGAAAGTCTCTTGAAAAGGAAACTCACAAGAAGCATGTTCCAGTGCTTCATTACCCTTACAGTAAAGACATTTTCCCTCATGTTGAGGTAGAACTTTCTGTGTTCCAGCTTGTGTCCATTGCTTGTCACCCTATCACAGGACAACACTAAGTAGAGACAGGGCCTTCTTCTCAACACCTGCCCTTCAGATATTCATAAACATTAGTCTTTTCTCAGTCTTCTTCAGACTAAACAGGCACAGGTCTCTCAGCCTTTCCCCATAAGACAAGTGTTCCAGTCCCTTAATCATCCTCATGTTGGACACTCTACTATATCCCTGTCCTTTCTTGAAGTGGGGACTCCAGAACTGAATGCACTATTCCAGATGGGGTCTCACTAGGGCAGAGTAGAGAGGGAGGGTGTCTACAAACACAGTGAGCACAGTGAGTGCAGTGAGCATATCACACTTCCTCCTAATGCAGACTGAGAAGGAGCCCTGGCATTTTCATCCTTTCAAGATAAAAAACTAGACCTGGCTTTGATTCCCAAGTGACCTCACATAATGGCTCTGACACCTTCCTGGATAGTCTAGAACATTGCCTACCGAAAAGGAAGCTCATTGCTGGCTGCCTTAGGAGCAGTGGGGCTGGAACTCAAGAGCTCTCACCTCTGGGCCCTTGGTACTTAAAAGAGATCCACTTATTCAGTACTGCTGCCAATTGCCTCTGATTACCATAATGACTGTAATTAATGCCCACGCTAGCAGAGCAGTGTGTGCTTGTACAGCAGCCCTCCACCCACTGCAGCCTGCCCCGGGCCATTCCCTGCAGCATACGGGGCGGAAGCAGCGCGGCACTCCCTACGTGTACCAAGGCTTTTTGTGTCGAAGCTGCTAGCCTGAGAGTAGCAGTAATGCAAGGAGACAACGTTCTGACCTCATCTTCTGTCGCTCTCGTGTTTCATTTTAAGTTTTCTCTCCTAAGGCTTTCAAAAGTTCCAAATGAAAATGATTTGCCAGCTCAGAGAAAAGCCACAAAGTGTAATAAAAAGTGTTAGGGTACAGCCTGTGCTGAGAAGCTAGTATGAAAAAGAAGTAATGCCAAACCTTCAGCTGCTATTAATCAGAACAGCTCTGCTGAAGTGAAGGGGGTTATTCCAATTTACATCTTCTAAGGGCCTGATCCACATCTACCACCAAAGCTGTCAAACATGAAGCATTACTTCAGCACATTAGGTCCCTGCTAATCGAAAGCTGAGGGATCTCTTAGGCCACTCTTTCTCCCTCACTACATAAAAAAAGCGGTGCTGGAGCATGTCTAGAGAAGGGCAACAAAGCTGGTGAAGGGTCTTAAGAACAAGGAGCAACTGAGAGAACTGAAATTGTTTAGTCTGGACAAAAGAGGCTGAGTGGAAATCTCACTACTCTCTATAGCTCCCTGAAAGGGGTTGCAGTGAGGTGGGTGCTGGTCTCTTCTTCCCAGTATCAAGTGACAGAATGAGAGAAAACAGCCTCCAATTCCACCAGGGGAGGTTTAGTCTGGATATTAGGAAATTAGAGTGGTCAGGCATTTGAATGAATTGCCCAGGGAGGTGGTGGAGTCACCATTGCTGGAGGCATTCAAAAAACACATAGACATGGCACTTCAGGACACAGTTTACTGGCCATGGTGTTGTCCAATCGACAGTTGATGTCTTTGATGACCTTAGAGATCTTACCGAACTGAAACAATTGTATGATTCTGGGATTATATATATAGTTTCAAAACCTTCATGGGACCTGTTCTGGAAGGCAGGTTCCTGCAGTGCACTGAATATTTTCAGAGCTGACTTGTCTCAAGGGAGTGCTCACTCAGAAATCTTGCAGGGTTTGTTCTTGCTGTGTTCATTTTGAACATAATGATTTATCTTCGTTGACACCTACAGATGAAGGATAAGATCAAATAGCAAACTGATTTAAACTACTTTAAATTACATGGGTGGTTTCAGGAAATATTTTCCAGCAAAATGATACTAGTTGTATTATACTAGTGCCTTCCAGTGTTGTACACAACTCTCTCTGGCTTTAAAAACAAATACATTGAGGAAGTGGTGGTTATTCAGGGGTGTTGAAGATGCACTTCTGCACCAAAGTTTATTGTGGTACTAACAGCTGTGACTTTGCTGACTTCAGACAGCTTTGAATTTAGACCAGCAGTGACAGTTCCCTGTGGGTGGAAGAACAGGTAGGAACTGGAAATAAAAAGGGCTTTAAAGCCATCTCAAAATGAAACAAACAAACAAAACAAAACAAAAGCACAGCCAACAACACACAGCAAAAAAGCAGTCTGTGAAGTAAGATGATTTGAAATAACAGTTTGGATGGCAGATGATTCCTGAGGATTCCCTTTGCACGCATTTCCTGCTGAAGGCTAAGTTCAAAAACATACTCAAATTGGGCAGTGATGCTGGTACATTTCAGTAAAACTTCTAGATTATAGTAATCTGAATGCACAAATGCACATTAGAAGTGCTCATAAATACCTGCACATAGAAAAATGTACTTTTTTTTCCCCCTTTCTTATTATTAGTTAATCTCCTCACTGGTTTAGTTTATTGGCATTTTTTTACTTCATTTCTTCATTAAAAAAAATTCTTTTTGGAATAGGGGCTTATTATCTCACTTTAATAATAGTGGACAAATTTAGTCATAGTTAAATATTATACATTAAAACATTAATCTTTTAAATAGGAGGGAAGAGAACAAACTACAAATCTCAAAAGAAGTCCAGAGAATGATCTTCTGGATGGATGTCTCGAAACTAATGTCTCCAGCAACATCTGCAAGCTGTAAGTCATCTTTTTTTTCTTTCATGAACATGTAAAATCATATACGAGTTCAGTCATGACTGCTAAACTGGATCAAAGCCACAGTTCATTATACTGAAGAGTATTTATACACCCACAAGACAGCATTCATTAGCAGTGCCACCAGGCCCATGGTGCAGGCTTCACTGCTTGCAGAAACAGTACCAGTGCTTGGCTGAACAAATATAGATAGGTCTGAGCTGACTTTAATAATCTTGATGTGAGCTGACATTGTCCCACAATTGATATGACTTGTCAGGTCTCACACACTGAGAGGCTCCTGCATGGGGCTGCAGTCTCCTGCTCCTCTGCAGCTTGGGATACATCTCATGCACTGGCCACACAATGCCCTTTGCTGCTGTTTGTTCCTTTGCTGCTGTTTGTTTCCTGACCAGGTGCGCTTGGAGCGTTCAGTTACAGGGCAGGTGAGCCTGCTATGTGAACTCTGGAGATGATGAGAAGACAAGTGGTAGCTAATAGTTGCCCTGAGTTAGAAAGACTTCTTCCAGGACTCATTTTCACGGCTTAAGCAGTGTTACTTCCATACCAAACCCTTTGACTCAGGTGTCATAGAATCACAGAACCATAGAATCAACCAGGTCGGAAGAGACCTCCAAGCTCATCCAGCCCAACCTAGCACCCAGCCCTAGCCAATCAACCAGACCATGGCACTAAGTGCCCCATTCAGAATTTTCTTTGACACCTCCAGGGACAGTGACTCCACCACCTCCCTGGGCAGCCCATTCCAATTCAAATCACTCTCTCTATCAACAACTTCCTCCTAACATCCAACCTAGACCTACCCTGGCACAACTTGAGACTGTGTCCCCTTGTTCTGTTGCTGGGTACCTGGGAGAAGAGCTCAACCCCATCTGGCTGCAACCTCCCTTCAGGTAGCTGTAGACAGCAATGAGGTCAAACCTCACAACCTCTTTCTGTAATCCAAGATCTCCCTCGTGTCAAAGTACAGAATCATAGAATTGTTTAGGTTGGAAAAGACTCTTAAGATCATTGATCCCAACCAAAAGCAGACAAATCCTGAAAGGAAGCATATTAGTGAAGTTGGAAAATCAGTCAGTCATAGTGGCAATTACAAAATCACAGAAATTTATGGAGGTTGAAAGCGACCTCCAGAGACCATTGAGTCCAACCCCCCTGCCAAAGCAGGATCCCCTAGGGTAGTTTGCTCCAGAGAAGGAGGCTCCACAGCCTCTCTGGGCAGCCTGTTCCAATGCTCTGTCACCCTCACCATAAAGAAGTTTCTCCTTATGTTGAGGTAAAACTTTCTATGTTTGTGATGGTTTGGGAGTTCCCCACACACACACACTTTGTAAAATGACCCAGACTAGAACTCAGCCAGCTGGAAGTTAAGGACTGAAGCTCTATTTACAGCTCAGCACAATGTACAAGCAGAGATATACACAATAGACAGGAATAGTTACAGAAATATACAAGTTAAAGGTAATACAGAAATACAACTCCCCTCCCAGAAATCAGAGACCCCAGGAGGGGCTCCCAACCACCCTTCCACCTTCTCCCCACTCCTATACCTTGCCTTACGTGCAAGGTGAGTTTGGAGGATTGGCATGGGGGGTTAGAAGAAAAGTGGTTAGTGAAAATTAATCAGCAGAGGAGGCAGAGCCAGAAGCTGCTAGATCACCCCAGACACTGTGCTGTGTCCCCAGAGAGACAGACAGGGAATGCCTTAGCTATGTTTTGGTTTCTTTTCCCAAAACAAATCTCAACAAGCCTATGAGTGAAATAGACATCACAATGTTTTCTTTTCACAGTCTATAGTGTAATTTTCTCTATTAAAATATTCTAATTAGCCTCAAACCAGTACAATGTTCCAGTTTGTACCCATTGCTCCTTGTCTTATTGCTGTGGAGCACTGAAAAGAGCTTGGGCCCATCCACTTGACACCCACCCCTCAGGTATTTATGGACATTGATGAGATCTCCTCTCAGTCTTCTCTTCTCCAGATTAAACAGCCTCAGGTCTCCCGGTCTGTCTTTGTAAGGCCATTATAGCCATTCAGCAATTACAGCCATTCATCCAAAGATGTCCACATGCATGTTTCTATTACTGCTAACATCATTATGACTTTCCAGATCTCACATAATTGCTGCCTCCCCTGTTTGAAGTTTGACTGAGTGCCAGACATTGGGAAAGCTATTTGTGAGCCAACTAGAAACCCTTAAAGTACTCTGATGAATTTGAGTGTCTGGTTTTATTTGTCAGCCATGCTTTCTTTGGAACTTTCCTTTTCCTTGGAATCTCAGGTACCTCCAAGAATTTGTAACTTCACATATTTTTGGTGGATGTGTCCTAGAATATAATGTTGGGCAAATCATTGCTGCCAAAATGTCTGTGGCAGCTCAGAAATTGCATCTTTCATGGATTTTCACCCTCACTTCTCTGCCAAGGAGTTTGTAGCTAGGGCGCTTCTAGCAGAGCATTATCAGGTGAGTGCTCCTCACTGCTCCTGATTGCATAGAAAATCTGAAGCTGTTTCATGGAAAGCTTCTTCCTGCAGCCCCATGGTGATGGTTTTGAGGTTAATTGGAATATTTTAATGAAAAAAAGTATACTATAGGCTGTGAAAAGCAAACACTGGTGATGGCTGCTTCATACATAGGCTTGCTGAGATGGATAATAGCCAGGGTACAAACATAGATAAGAGTCTCTGTCTCTGTCAGAGCTGCTGTGTCTTCTAGGCTTCTGCTATTAACCCAAGTAACCACTCTGCTTCTAACCCCCTTGCTGATCCTCCAAACTCACCTTGCAGGTAAGGCAGGCCTTGGGATAAGTTAGGGAGGTGTAAAGAAGGTGGAAGGGTGGTTGAGAGCCCCTCCTGGGGACTCTGGTTTTTGGGAGGGGGATTGTGTTTCTGTATTACCTTTAACCTGTATATTTCTGTAACTATTCCTGTCTGTTGTGTCTATCTCTGCTTGTACATTGTGCTGAGCTGTAAATAGAGCTTCAGTCCTTAACTTCCAGCTGGCTGAGTCTAGTCTGGGGGATTTTCGTAGTGTGGGGTAGGCAGGGAACTCCCAAACCATCAGAGTGGGCCACCACAAATTCTCTGTATGCCACTGAGTTTGTAGCTGAAATAGAGGGGATGATGCGTTAGAGGTGTATGAAGCCAAGACAGGTCCCATCCTTGGAGATGCTCAAGGTCAGGTAACATGATCTAATGGAGCATGTCCCTGCTGACTGCAGCAGATTTGGACTGGATGACCTGTGGAGGTTCCTTCTGACCCAAACCATTCTATTCTATTCTGTCACATATGACAGTAATATTTTTACAGTCTGAAGTAGTATTTTTACAGTCTGAAGTCATGCCAAATTCCAAGTATAGGCATTGTAATGAGCAAACAGCCCTTGTCCACTGCTTTCGGTATACATGTCACAAGGCTTTCCATAGTAGTGAAATTCTTGAAGAAGCTTCTATAAAAGTTGTTGAGCTTCAGGACTGAATAAACTACTTTAAGTTTACCATTACAACTACTTCTCCACATTGAGTAATTTTGTGGACTTTCTATGAACCTTCTGTTATTATCCATGTATGCTTGAATGAAGTCAGTTGGGGAAAGTTGCTGTTTTGTCAACCATAACTGGACACTGTTTACAAGAAACCACTGCAAAAATAGCCCTCACAGACTTAAGATCCATGATTCCTGTTATCTCATCCTGAGTAACTGGAATTGTGCATTTGTTTTGACCCTCTTCCAGTTGTTGTAAAGTACCAGACCCACATCTGCTTGAAAAACACAGCTGAAACAAGTTGCATTTGACTTCAGAAAGACAGGCAACTCTTCAGTTTATTCCATACAGCAATATTCTGGTGCCAGTCTCTGCACTGCAAGATGACAAACACAACTTAGAATTTTTTGTTATCGTTTGTTCTTTTCCTTCTCTCTGCTGTGAATACTGAAAACCTATGAAGTCACTGGCATGAATCATAGAGGCATAGAAACATAAAAGCACAGAATCATAGAATCACAGAAACATAGAAGCATAGAAACAGAAGCATAGAAACATAGAAGCATAGAATCATAGAAACATAGAATCATAGAATCATAGAAGCACAGAATCATAGAAGCATAGAAGCATAGAAACATAGAAGCATAGAATTAGTCAGGGTTGGAAGGGACCACAAGGATCATCCAGTTCCAATCCCCCTGCCATGGGTAGGGACACCCTACCCTAGATCAGGCTGCCCACAGCCTCATCCAGCCTGGCCTTAAACCCCTCCAGGGATGGGGTCTCAACCACCTCCCTGGGCAACCCATGCCAGGCTCTTACCACTCTCATGCTGAAGAACTTCCTCCTCACTGCCAGGCTGAATCTCCCCACCTCCAGCTTTGCTCCATTCCCCCGAGTCCTGTCACTACCTGATAGCCTGAAAAGTCTCTCCCCAGCTTTTTTGTAGCCCACTTCAGATCCTGGAAGGCCACAAGAAGGTCACCTGGGAGCCTCCTCTTCTCCAGACTGCACAGCCCCAACTCTTTCAGTCTGTCCTCATAGGAGAAGTGCTCCAGCCCTCTGAGCATCCTCATGGCCCCTCTCTGAATTCCCAGTAGTGTTGATAATTTTTATTATTAATTATTATTATTTATTTATTATTACACCTTGAGTAGTGTGTCCAGTTCTGGGCCCCTCAATTGAAGAAGGACATTGAGGTGCTTGAACGTGTCCAGAGAAGGGCAATGAGGCAGGGGAGAGGCCTGGAGCACAGCCCTATGGAGAGAGGCTGAGGGAGCTGGGATTGTTTAGCCTGGAGAAGAGGAGGCTCAGGGGAGACCTTCTTGCTGTCTACAGCTACCTGAAGGGTGGTTGTAGCCAGGAGGAGGTTACCTTCTTCTCTCAGGCAAGCAGCACCAGAACAAGAGGACACAGTCTCAAGCTGTGCCAGGGGAAGTTTAGGCTGGAGGTGAGGAGAAAGTTCTTGCCTGAGAGTCATTGACTGCTGGAATGGGCTGCCCAGGGAGGTGGTGGAGTCAGCGTCCCTGGAGGTGTTCAAGGCGGGTTTGGATGTGGCATTTGGTGCCATGGTCTGGTCTTGAGGTCTGTGGTAACAGGTTGGACTTGATGAGCTTTGAGGTCTCTTCCAACCCTGGTGATACTGTGGTACTGTGAACCTCTGGGGCATAGAAGTCTTTCATTACATATTTAAGTTGCAACACATGCATTTCACTGAATTGTGCATTTGCATGCTTTTCTGATCTCCATTATTTAAACAAACAAAAGTTATTAAAATTCAATTTCTGCAGCAGCATGAGTTATCTTGGAAAATGGAACTCTCTTCAGCAGCAGATGCCATATGGAGAGCTGATCACCACACCCAACTTACTTGCAGATGACTTGAATCAAGAGATTGGTAAATGCGATCTGCGTATGAAGGTTTGAAACCAGGGTTAACAGACACCGTGAAAACAAAACTGAACTATTCTATCATCTTTTAGAAAGGTTTCCACTGACACAATACACATGAGTCTTGTTTTTCAATCTTTGCAATAAAAAAGCTGCTATAACAGGGCTCTATTCCACACACACACACACACACACACACCAAACCAGTTGGAAACTCACATTAGTTTGAGAGTGGAATAATTTTATTCCAGAACACCTTCTTTAGCCAGCTTT
>VWZE01021401.1:4993-16048 GCA_013396675.1 Eubucco bourcierii | reverse complement strand
AGGGCAGGCTGAGGGAGCTGGGGCTCTTCAGCCTGGAAAAGATAAGGCTTCAAGAAGACCTGATAGTAGCTTTCCAATATCTGAAGGGGGCCTGCAGGAAGGCTGGGGAGGGACTATTGACAAGGTCTTGCAATGACAGGACAAGGAGCAATGGGTTTGAACTGGCAGAGGGGAGATTTAGACTGGATGTTAGGAGGAAGTTCTTTCCAGTGAGGGTGGTGAGACACTGGCACAGGTTGCCCAGGGAGGTTGTGGCTGCTCCTTCCCTGGAGGTGTTCAAGGCCAGGTTGGAGGAGGCCTTGAGTGACCTGTGCTAGTGGGAGGTGTCCCTGCCTATGGCAGGGGGTTGGAACTGGATGATCCTTGAGGTCCCTTCCAACCTTACCATTCTATGATTCTATGATTTTCTTTTGTTTTTTAAAAGCAGTGCATTTCTGGGTTTGACCACAGCTGTGTAGCAAACTGTTGTGACATTTTGTTGGAATGAAGCATTTATTTCAACAGCAAGGGATGAAAATTCATTTAGTAAGATCTCAGGAAGGAGCTAGCATTATTTTGAATGTTTTGTAAGAGCATAAAGACAATTCCTGAAGCAAAGCCGATGACTTAAATATGGCTTTAGTCAAATTAAGCTTTAACTAATAGAAATATTTCCTTTTCAAATTACACTCCTTTCTTCCTCCCCTTTTGCTGAGTATCCTTTATATCTAGACACCAGGCAACACAATGGAAAGAAAGGGAGATCTGAGCATCCAGGCAGAAAACCAGGCCTTGTACCCAGGCCAGGAGGCAGCCAGGATTCCCGTGCCGCACAATGCCGCGGCGTCAGCGCCGCTGCGTGCCGTGTAATGAACCCCAAGTGGTTGCCTTTCACTTCTCAAGAGCTGAAACTGGCTGGATGCTGAGTGTCACAGCTCCCAGCTCCAGCCTTCAAGTGACTCTTTTGCCCAGCAGTGATGCTGTGAAAGGCACACAGCCTGCTGCTTCTGCCCAGAGCTTTTGCGTTACAAGCTGCCCAAATATGCTAGGGTTGGCAGGCTCGTGATGTTCTTTGTTGGCTACTTAAATACAGTCAGGGGGCAGGGGCTGGTAAGGACAGCAAAAATTGAACAAATCAGATTTTCAGAAAGTGCAGAGAAGACTGCTTTGGTGTTTTGGTTTTGGTTTTTTATTTTATTTTATTTTATTTTTATTTTTAAGAGCCATATGGTTCTTTAGCACGAGGGTGGTGAGAACCTGAAGGGGTTGCCCTGGAAGGTGGTCAAGGCTCCATACCTGGAGGTGTTTAAGGCCAGGCTGGATGAGGCTGTATACAGGCTGATCTAGTGTGAGATGTCCCTGCCCATGGTAGTGGGGTTGGAACTGGATGATCCTTGTGGTCCCTTCCAATCCTGACTGATTCTATGATTCTATGATTCTGTGATTCTATGACTCTATGATTCTATGACAATATGACTCTGATTCTATGACAATATGATTCTGTGATTCTATGACTCTATGATTCTATGACTCTATGACTCTATGATTCTGTGATTCTATGACTCTATGATTCTATGACTCTATGATTCTATGACTCTATGATTCTATGACTCTATGATTCTATGACTCTATGACTCTGATTCTATGACTGTGACTCTATGATTCTATGAGTCTATGAAATCTGCAACCTGGGTAAGGTTCTCAACAAAGCAAACTGCAGAAATGTAGAGACCTCTCTCACACACAGACTATTTTGCAACTTTGCTTCTGTCTTACCTGAGAAGAATTCCTCTCCCCCGGCTTCTTGATAAGGAACTTGCCTTCCAAATCCCTGATACAGTGCAGTGATCTGAGGTGGGGAGGGGACAGAAAACATGTCTCTCCCCCAGATTCCTGCACAAGCTTTCATCTGTGGAAAAAAAAAATAAAAAATTAAAAATCCCTTTTCTTAAAGGCAAACTGCAGTGTAACTGAAGTAAATCTCCAGCCTCTGTTGGAGGTAGCAATGCCATGCAGGGCTCATTGCAGTGCCTGCTGTCCGAGGGGGTTTTATGAGATCATATTTCACAAGGAAATAAATTTCCTCCACCAGTCTGATGCAATCAGTTTACTAAGTGGTAAATAGCCATGGGTATCCCATGGGCTGTTTTGCAAAGTGTTTGGCGGATATTCCAGGATGAAAGTTGCCAAAGATAAGATCTTAATCACTCAGATCTGGAGAGTGATGGAGAAAAGGGCCCCATAAGGATGCTGGGGCATGCCCCCTGAAGGAAGCCCAGGCATCCCCCCGGCAGACATTCAGCACTAGCACGACCCACAGGAAGCCATTTAACAAATAACCCATCCCAGCATGGTCCTTCTTCCCTGACAGCTCCCAGGTGGCAGGTCCTCCCTCTGCTTGCAAGTCCCAAGGCACTGCTTTGCATTGATTCGAATTGCAGCTGCTGAAATCTGGCATAAAATTGCTTGGTGTAAGTACAGGATGAGGAGGAATGGGTTTAAACTGCAAGATGGGAGATTTAAATTAGAAGTTAGGAAGATGTTCTTTGCAGTGAAGGTGGTGAGACACTGGCACAGGTAGCCCAGGGAGGTTGTGGAGCACAGAAGCACCGAATGTGATCAAAGATCACATTCGGTGCTTCTGTGCTCCACAACCTCCCTAGAGGTGTTCAAGGCCAGGTTGGATGAGGTCTTGAGTGACCTGTTCCAGTGGGAGGTGTCCCTACCTATGGCAGGGAGTTGGAACTAGATGATCTTTGAAGTCCCTCCCAACCTAAGCCATTCTATGATTCGATGATTAAACCCATCCCACTCCTCTTTCTAGAAGCAAAGACCAGAATGGCTTCCCAAATAGATATTGATGCCTTCCAACCCAAGCCATCCTGTGACTTCAGTATTCTCCTCTCTCTGCTTAGACACATTTTCATGGGGAAGAATTAGGTGAGGAATAGGTGCTGTAAAATCAGTGAACTGAGTTTTCAGGAAGCTGTTTTTGGAAAGGAGAAATGGTCCAGGGCCCATAGACACTTTCTGATTCATGGAAGGGGTATTGTTGAGTCATTTCATGCCCTGTAGAGGAGTTGAGTACTCTTAGACAGCAACCATAGCAGCTGCTGTTGTGTCACCATGACAAAAAATTGTCCATGACCAACAAGCCATGCAACAAGTGTGGTCTTTGTGCCATGTTCAGTCCTGGAGCCAAATTAAAGGAGTCTGAAGAAGTCATGCTGGTGGTGACCAAAGTTTTTGCCCAGAAAAAAAGGCAGAGACAGCTGGACTGCCAGCATGATCCTCTAGATCTCCACTTTCACAGAAGCAGGAAGCTCAAACCCTTCAATCTGAAATTGGAAACTTCCTCTTGCTAAATCTGGAAACATCAGACCCAAAGCGAGGCAGGAGATCTTCTAGGATGGCTAAAATGTGGACCAGAAACTGAGAGAATTCTGCCAAAACTGAGGATGTCAGGTCCTGCCCATGTCAGCTCCCCTTCCACCCACACAGGGCAGACCTTAGCATAACAGGAATGGGCAGTTTCCATACACTTGGATTTAGCAGTGACATTTTCACTTCCAGGTCCTGGAAGCAAAACAGGAGGTGTCAAACATGTTACCCTCAGCAATATGCCTCATCTTGGGTTCATCAGACAGACCAAGATTTCACCTCCTTTTGCCTTTCTTTAGCCTTCCAGTATCTGAAGGGAGCCTATAGGAAGGGTGGAGAGGGATTATTTACAAGGTCCTGCAACGACAGGACAAGGGGCAATGGGTTTAAACTGGCAGAGGGGAGATTTAGACTGGATGTCAGGAGGAAGTTCTTTACAGTGAGGGTGGTGAGACACTGGAACAGGTTGCCCAGGGAGGTTGTCTATGCTCCCTCCCTGGAGGTGTTCAAGGCCAGATTGGATGAGGTCTCGGGTGGCCTGTGCTAGTGGGAGGTGTCCCTGCCTATGGCAGGGAGTTGGAACTGGATGATTCTTGAGGTCCCTTCCAACCTTACCATTCTATGATTCTACGATTCTCTTTCTGGCAATCACTTCTCAGTGCCTTTGCAGTAAAAATCACCTCCATGGGATTTATGCTTCTGTTTTTCAAGAGGCACTGGCAATTCAGTGCTTCCTTAGTGGGAGATTGTGCAATAGCTAAACTAAAGCTTGATCTGGCAAGATAATGAAAGTGTGAATTGCTATTAAGATCAGTGGTAATTGCACGTTAATGCATGCATCCCGAACCAATAATGTGTTGATCAGAAAGCAGCTGAGGAGCGGGTTCAAAAGGTGAGGAAATGGGAAGAAGCTATCTCAAGTGTTTTGATATGACATCCAGAGGATTTAGCCAGTTCACAGCAACCTGATGAGTTCACTTGAAAGTGAATCTCCTTGGAAGCTTTCCTTCATCCTAGAGAGAGCACGAGGGATCAGAGAAGGAGTTCTTCACAGATACTGTGATATTCAGCTCAAGCAACACTTAAAGTGCACAGGAGGGGAAAAGAGGATGATGGGCTAAGGGTTAGGAAATAATATCCTCTCCTATGTGTACATCCATCAGCCTTCCATACACATGTGCTCCTGTAAACTCACTGGCAATGTAATATGGGAACTAGGGTGGTTCAGTAGCACTACACATGACACACCTCCCTGAAATCTGTGCTTTCTTTAGAAGAATTTGAATTGCTTGAAAAAATAAATAAGTATTCACTTGATGATGCAGTTTCATCCCCCAATGCATACCTACTTGTAACCCCTTTTACATGTTTAGTGTTTTCCAAACCTTCCTCAACATGAATGCATTAAAAAAAAAATAATCTAAATGAGAAATTGCCTGGGAAATGAATGAAGTTCAAGGCATTTTCAGTCATTTTCAGGGTGTGTGTGTTTGTGTATACTTATATATAAATAAACATATATATATATGAATAAACTTATAAATAAATAAATATAAAAACTTGCTTTAAAATGTTGCTTTTCCAAGATCACAGGCTCACAGGATGTCAAGGGTTGGAAGAGAGACCCAAAGAAATCATCCAGTCCAAACCCCCTGCCGCAGCAGGACCAGACAGGCCCTGAAAGTCTCCAGAGAAGGAGACTCCACAACCTCTCTGGACAGCCTGTGCCAGTGCTCTGGGACCCTTCCAGTAAAGATGTTGCCCCTTGTGTTGAGCTGGAACCTCCTGTGCTGCAGCTTCCATCCATTGCTCCTTGTCCTATCCCAGGTAGCAAGTGAGCAGAACCTGTCCCCCCTCTCCTGACCCCCAGCCCTCAGATATTTATAATCATTTATTAGATCTCCTCTCAGTCTTCTCTTCTCCAGACTATGCAGCCCCAGGTCCCTCAGACTCTCCTCACCAGGCTGTTCTCCAGTCCCCTCATCATCCATGCAACCCTCCACTGGACCTTCTCCAGCAGATCCCTGCTTCTCTTAAACTGGGGAGCCCAAAACTGAAGGCAGTACCCAAGATGCCTCGGCTATGGGTGCCTAGATCTAATGTTTCCTTCATATGTTCCTCCTGTGTTAATTTGATAGATGATTTGCATGCTTCTCTTGGGAGCTAAGATCAGCTTCCCAATAGGAGTGTTGTGTTTTCTGTTACTGTTTCCATTCCCCATTCTGCAAAGAATGCTCTGCAAGATTTTTAGCTAAGAGAAACCTTGATCTGGACTGGGATTTTTGGCTCTGTTGGTTTTCTTTGAATTCTTCTGATTTATCTTTAAGGGTCCCAGAGCACTGGAAAAGGCTGCTCAGAGAGGCTGTGGAGTCCCCTTTTCTGGAGGCTTTCAAGGCCTGTCTGGATGTGTTCCTGTGTGACCAGAGCTAGATTGTCTGGTCCTGCTCTGGCAGAGGGGTTGGACTGGATGATCTCTCTGGATCAATTCCAACCCCTAACATGCTGTGATCTTCATGCAGTGGAAGGAACATGGTGGGGGTCAGTATGTTAGCAGGGCCAACTGTGCCTCTCTCCATCTTGGAGCTTCAGACCACAGTGTTTCCGTGGTCAGTGCTCGAGCTGCTTTCTGAGACCAATCCCAGTAGGACTCACTGCCCAGCTCCCACCTGCTCTCATTTCTTCTCCAGGCTGCAGCACCCCACCACCTTTGCCTGTAGGGGTCTGGCAGACCATATCCTGAGCAGCCGTCGCAAAGCCAGTGAGGGTTTTGCTTCTGTGGACAGGCTCAGTGCTTAGAGAAAACTGATTGTAAAGCAGTGCTCTCTGTGTATGTTGATCCCACTGAGAGGCCTTCTCTGTTAATCTCAATAGCCCTAATTTCTTTAGACATTCCAGGAGGATTTTGCATCTCAGTCTAGACACACTTCATCCCTCTGTTTTGAGAGAGAAAGCCTTTTGAAACTGCCGGAGCTCCTTTGTTTTCAGGCCTTTGGTGCCTGTGAACTAAGCAGGATAGGCTAGGATGAAGATGAAGTCTTCAAAGGTCACTGTTCCCCTCTATGTTTTCTTAAGGTGCAGTCTGCATATCTGGAGTTCTTAGTCTCTTTCTGCTTCTTGTTTCTTAGAGTCGCCTATTAAAGTCAATCAAAGCATGCGCTCTCAAGTTCTAGCTCTGCCTCAGCCACTGAAAAAGTTCCCTCCTCCTCCTCCTCCTCCTACTCCTGCTACACTTTCCTACAAATATTCTTTTTATTGTGCAAATTAGTCATGTAACCTCTGTACCGTGTTTAAAGCATTAGCCAGAGCAAGACTAAAAAGGCGTAATCACGTCTGTTTCCGTTTCCCTGTGTGAACTCCTCCATTCAAGAATCAATCTTGCAGGGTATAAATACCTTCTTCTGGGATTCTGAGTATTTCTGACGTCAACCAGAACAAGACCTGATTACAATTATTTGGGTTTTTTGGGGTTTTATTTTTTCCTGCTCACACAAGTGGTCACACATGGAAGACAAACGATACTTTTAAAGGCAGAGTTAAGCAAGCCATTGCCTGGAGCCAGCCAAGCACTGACAGCCACTGGGGCTGGGTCCATCCTTGTGCTGGGGGTCATTTTGCAATGAGTAAGAGGCAGCAGCAATACAATCTGCTTTCTTATTTTCTTACCTTTCCACACGGTCCTCCTGAAGAAAAAGAAAATGTCACCGAGTGTGACTCATCACATCTGCATGAAGTTATGAAAAAGTAAGCCTCGTTAACCTGCTGTTTGAAAACCAGAACACTTTTATCAGTTCATATAATTGCTAACCCCTTATTCACTGTTCAACACTGAAGGGTTCTTTGGCTCCTAAGATCCCACTAATTGCTGACAGATTTGATTTCTCTGTGACAGCAGGAGTCCTGTTTCTGGCCTTTACATCAAGTAATTGCTTTATTTTTCTCCCTCTGCTCTGAAAAACGGAATTCCCTTCTCCCCTGCTTGAACCTCTGTAATGACTTCTTTCTATGTTATTAAATCCTTGCCATTTAAATCACATTTAGAGATGTTTTGAATAACTGATTCCAATTACTAAGGCTCTTACTAAGGAGCAGCTGAAAACGCAAGTCATTACTTGCCCACAGACGAGCAGCTACACCTTGCAGCAAAGTCTCTGGTGGACTGTATTTTATTTCTGCTCGGTAAGGTGCAATTTATACTTGCAGGAGGCGGGTGTTCAACAAATATACAGCTGCTGGAGTTCTCTTAACTTGTCTCTCGTGCAACAGAGAGACCTGCTTTTATATTTATTTTATAAACAGCCCTATTCCTTAAAGGAATCATCTGCTCCTTCACCGCAGCGGCTCAGGGAGCCTGCTTGGAACAACAGTGGAGATGAGCAGTTGACCGACAAATGACCCACGTGAGGTTACCATCCCGAGATCTAATAAAATAGCATGGCAGGGTAAAAGGAAACAGGACTACAGGTCGTACATTCCTTCCCTGAAGTATGATCAGCTTCTGTTGTTCTTCACGTTGTTTTTACACAGGTCACGATTCCTTGAGTGTACCAAGAACTTCCTGGCAATAACAGTTGAGTTCGGTTATTAATCATACTTGTAGTCATTAGCACCTTTGTAGAGAAACAAAACAAAAAACAAACAAACAAAAAAAAGTGTGCCAGGAGATGATTATTTGACAAATTACTGCAGGGCCTCAGCGTAAGAGCTTTGCTGATACCATCAGCGTTGAGCCATTATAATAAAAATTTAAAAAATGAAAATTGAGGCAACTTCCAAATTGTTTGTGAAAAACATTTCGCTGTCAGCCAAAGGGGACTGACGTCTAAGCAGCTAGCGCGAGTTGGCTGCACAAGCACAAGCTCCTCTTCAAATACAGTTACTACCATGGCACTTGTAAACAGCTAACAAATGGAGATTTATTCATAATCATAGAATTACAGAGATTCATAGAATCATAGATTCTATGATCAGATCAGAGATCATAGAATCAGAGAGATAATTCAGAATCATAGAATGGTAAGGTTGGAAGGGACCTCAAGGATCATCTAGTTCCAACTCCCTGCCATAGGCAGGGACACCTCCCACTAGTACAGGTCACTCAAGGTCTCCTCCAAAATGGCCTTGGACACCTCCAGGGAGGTTGTGGAGCACTGAATCACCCAATGTGATCAAAGATCAACTCAGGTACAACTTCTCTTCTCAAGAGTCTTCTCTTGTGCTCTGTTTAGAGGGCTATGAGCTGTTCCCCCCCACCCCAGGAAAGGTTCCTTTGCCCTAAGGGACCAGCCACAGCAGTGTCATTTCTTATGGGAGCTCTAAACAATTGCTGCATCTCCTTGTGCTGTTATTTAGAATCATAGAACCATAGAATGGTAAGGTTGGAAGGGACCTCAAGGATCATCCAGTTCCAACCCCATGCCATAGGCAGGGACACCTCCCACTAGCACAGGTCACTCAAGGCCTCCTCCAACCTGGCCTTGAACACCTCCAGGGAGGGAGCAACCACAACCTACCTGGGCAACCTGTGCCAGTGTCTCACCACCCTCACTGCAAAGAACTTCCTCCTAACATCCAGTCTAAATCTTCCCTCTGCCAGTTTAAACCCATTAATCATCATCATCATCATCATCATTATCATCATGGAACTCAGAGTTTTCTCCAATTCAAGGGTTTATTAGCGGTGTGAGTGGTGCAAACTGAGCTCTGGTTGAATCTCTACCGGAAGTCACTGCTTCATGTCCTGGGAGTCCGTATGCAGCTCTCAGCTTGTGCTTGTGCCTTAGAATCTGCACAAGAAATAAATAATCCCTTCTGTACTTGTCTATTAACTTTCTGCTCCTTCCTTCAGTCTAGCCCTGATAATTAGCCCTGCTAATATACACAAAGGCTTCGGTTTACTTTTAGACCAGCAGAGTAAAACTACTACCAAGTGCAATAAAAAAACATGCTGATAAAAGTACAGCCTGACCACTAAGCTTGCATCAGTGATCAGAACATCTGCCAGCACAGCTAAGCTGTAATAAGGATCTCTCCTTTCTCCAGCCCTGAAAAGACAGAAACCAGCAGAATTTCTTGGGTTTTAGACCCTTAGGCTGTTTATGGTCTGTACGACCAAACTTACCCCTCAGTGTGCAGAGATTGGTTTTGTGCAGCACTACTCTGCTTCATGAGTAGATACATTCAATATTTTTATTGTATTTGTCCTGGAAGGTTATTTGGTGTACCATAAGGTGCTCTTAAGTATCACAGAATCATAGAATGGTAAGGTTGGAAGTGACCTGAAAGATCTTCTAGTTCCAACCCCCTGCCATAGGCAGGGACACCTCCCACTAGAACAGGTCACTCAAGGCCTCCTCCAACCTGGCCATGAAAACCTGTTATATATACCCTGCCTCTTCAGACTGCCTGAAGGTGTGAGCAGAACAGTATCTGTGCATCCACTTGCAGTCACTGCTCTGTTTTTATAGAATCAAAGAACTGTTTGTCCAGACAGATAACTGTTCACTAAGGTCCAGCCTCACTGGCACTGAAATAAATGAGCATTTTTCCATTGGCTTCTTCAGAAAGCAATACAGACCCAGAACACAACTGCCTCAAAAAACACAAACAAACCAACCCAAAAACCAAACCCCGCTTCATGCATATAAAATTATAGTTAATGAGGAAACTAAAGTAGGTGGGTTCATTTGGTATTCAGAGATAAGCTTCCTAAGTGTGTAAATTAAAACAAAAATAAAATTTTGATGAGTGTGAAGGGGCCTGTTTTCTGTTCTTCTATGCTGATATTATTCACTTCCTGTGCACACAAACAACAGGAGATGGAAAAATAGCTGCTGTTGTTTAGAAAAAACAAGAAACAGAAAAACAAACCCAGCCCAATATCAATCAAAGCAATAGTTCTGATGCTCATTTTGTTGCTGTGAGCACAGACCAATCTGCCTTGCAAAGCTTACGTGGTCAGAGGGCTGGAAGACCTCAGCCCCAGGCTGATGAAGGGATTCACCTGCACATACTGAGTACAGACTTGAGAGGGAAGGGCTGGCTCAGTGCTGAACGTTCTGCACTTTGTGTCTTTGAATCAGACTCTTTACTGTTTCTAATTCCAGATGCTTAAGAGAATAACCTCTGAGTTAGATCTGTTCTTTCTAACCTGGCATCCAAAGGGGTCTCAGTAGCTTCCCTCCCATCAATATCAGGAGTCAGCACTTCCAGAGGGCTGTTCAACCACTTTCTGAGTACATGGGAAGGCTCAATTTTTCCTACCCATCCTGTGCAATATCTTGGAAGTCAGCAGACTGCAAAGCAGTGCTGGAGCTCAGCAGCAGCAACAAGCAGCATTGCACATGAGGGGTGCCCGAGTTCTCCAGGATGCCAGCATGGAGCACTGCCAGCTCAGCACTGGAACCAGTTATGTAGCTGTACCTTGGGATACCTGAAATTAGGCCCATAAGGGCAGTCTTTCCAAAATGTTTTAGAAAAGAGCAGCAACATTATCAAAAGAGCCAGGACGTCAAACTCCACTTTTGAAAGTCTCCCCAGGAATCCCATCTATCTGCCTTTTTAGTCACTTTGAAGGTTGGTGATTAAATCCATACTTACAGTGTGATTCTCCCACACATGGGGAGCAATGGGAGCTTTGTCATCACCACTAATGGGGACAGGATTGCAAGGAATGAAATATGCAAGAGTATGCGAAGG
>VWZE01021391.1:0-16896 GCA_013396675.1 Eubucco bourcierii | reverse complement strand
TATCTGAAGGGGGCTCTGGGAAGGCTGGGGAGGGACTGTTGACATGTTCTTGTAATGCCAGGACAAGGGGCAGTGGGTTTGAACTGGCAGAGGGGAGATCGAAAGTGGATGTTAGGAGGAAGTTGTTTGCAGTGAGGGTGGTGAGACACTGGCACATATTGCCCAGGGAGGTTGTGCAGCACAGAATCACCCAATGTGATCTTTGATTGCGTTGGGTGATTCTGTGCTGCACAACCTCCCTTGAAGTGTTCAAGGCCAGGTTGGAGGAGGCCTTGAGTGCCCTGTACTAGTGGGAGGTGTCCCTGCCTATGGCAGGGTGTTGGAACTAGATGATCCTTGAGGTCCCTTCCAACCTTACCCTTCGATGAATGGCTCACTCCAAAGAGATAGTGTTTGGGGTTTTTTTGTTTTGGGTTTTTTTTTTTTTTTTTAATCGTAGAATGTTTTGGGTTAGAAAGAACCTTTAAAGGTCATCTAATTTAAACCTTCTGCAGTGTGCAGGAATATCTTTTAACTGAAGGGGATTGCTCAGAGCTTTCCATTCTAACTTTGAATGCTTCAAGGGATGAAACTTTACCACCTCTCTGGGCAACCTGTTTAAGTGTTCCTCATCCTAAGGGATTTGAAATTGAAGATCAGGTTTGATATGGCCCTGAGCCCTCTGATCTAGTTGAAGATGTGGCCCTGCACTGGACTCTTTCAGGCAGTTCCCTGAGGTCCTTCTTGAACTGAGGGACCTGGAATTGGACATGATATTCCAGATGGGCCTCACCAGGGCAGAGGTGTTCCCTGCAGGGGGTGTTGAGTGAGATGACCTTGGAGAAGAAGACCTCTTCATATCTAAGTAGAATGTCTCTGAATAATAGTTGAAATAAACATTAAAAGTTAATTACATGGGCTAAGGAACCAACCCCTTGGCAGTGCAGTGAGTTGAAGAGTTTTTCCTTGTGTCGTATTTTTGGTGTCCTAGGATGTTCATAGATAGATTTTTTTTTTCCAAAGGCAAGGATTATTTCTGCTTCATGTTAGTTAGTATAGTTTGCTTGAAAACTGTAGGCTCTACAGTAACTATGAATAAAAGTTATTTCCATGCTATATTGAATTTGGAACTTGGAACTTGTAAGCATGTAAAAACATCATTGAAAAAAGTGTTACCAATTGAGATGGTCTCATTTTAATGGTCAAGATTATCTCATCTTTTAGGACCCAGACCTGTCTAGGAAAAAGTTTTTTTTCTAGTCTTGTGCTTTAACTGACTCCGTGGGAATAGATACCATAGCAGAGGCAACCTGATAGAGTTGATGTATACAAATGCATCATTTTAAAACGAAGACAGCCAAACAAAAAAGAATCCAATACTTTGCATAACTTCTTGAAAGCTGTTGATGTACTTCAAAATGGAAGCATACAGTGAAGCTGCAGAGGCAGCTGACGGTTGCCTCATTTCTGGTTTGGTCCTGTAAACTGTTAGTTGGTACAGGACAACTGTGTGGGCAGGAAAATCTCTTAAAGGTTTTCGGTATCATGGGTCACGATCACAGAATATTAGGGGTTGAAAGGGGCCTCAAAAGATCATCTAGTCCAAACACCCTGCCAGAGCAGCGTCAGCTAGAACAGGTCACAGATCCAGGTGTGTTTTGAATGTCTCTAGAGAAGGAGACTCCAGAACCCCTGGGCAGCCTGTTCCAGTGTTCTGTTACCCTCACAGTGAAAAGTTTTTACTTATGTTCAGGTGGAACCACCTCTGCCCCAGCTTGCACCCATTTCCCCATGTCCTATTGCTTGTCATCACTGAGAAGAGCTCTGTCCTCCTGATGCTGGTTTTTGCATCTTCAGAAATGGGAATGAGATCAGTCCTCAGGCTCCTCCCAGCTAAAGAACCCCACTCCTTTTGTAGGAAAGAGACAGCTACTGCCTCTTAGCTTTGTGGCCCTGCACTGGACTCTTTCAAGCAGTTCCCTCAGGTCCTTTTTGAACTGAGTGACCCAGTACTGGACATGATATTCCAGAGGGGCCTCATCAGGGCAGAGTAGAAGGGTAGGAGAACCTCTCTTCACCTAATAACCACAGCCCTTCTGATATACTCTAGGATGCCATTGGTCTTCTTGGCTACAAGGACACATTGCAGGCTCATGGTCATCCTTCGGTCCTCAGATCCCTTGCACCTTCACAGCTCTCCAACAGATCAGTCCCCAGCCTGTACTGGTCCCTGGCGTTGTTCTTTCCCAGATGCAAGACCCTAAGCTTGTCCTTGTTAGATTTCATTACATTTCTGCCTGCCCAACTCTCAGCCTGTCCAGTTGTCACTGACTGGCAGCACAGCCTTCAGGTGTGTCAGCCACTCCTCCCAACTCTGTGCCATCAGCAAACTTTCTGGCAAGAAACGACAGAGTATCAATTGGGGTTTTTAATCTAGAAATGAATGCAGTCTGACAGTAAAAAGAGCAGTTCAGAACTCTGAAAAAGACGAACTTGGGAACTGAAGACAGAGATTTGTTTGTTTGTGGCTTGTGTTTTGAATTTTTTTTCCTTAACATTTTTGTTTTTTACTAACGAAAGCAGAAGAGAAACAGAAGCTTCTTGTTGCAGTAACCCAAATATTACACTGCACCCATCACCTGCACAATATAATTTGGGGTAAAGTAGAGTGAACACTTTTGTTTTAGATTAGTAACATGCTTCAAAGCATGGGTGAGTCTTGTAATTATGCCTGTTGCAGCAATGTATGAAGATGTATATTTTTCAAGCTTCAGAGAGCTCTCTTACGATGTTTTGTTCTCTTTATTTTGATTTTAGTACTTTTTGTTTGTTTGTTTCCTGAAAGGTATCTAGATGCTTAATGAACTTTTCAAATTAAGAACCAATTCACCCCATATTTTTATAGTTACCTGTCAAGGATTAGCTATCCTATGCCCCGATCTTTAATAGCTTTCTCGTCTGCCATTATGTAATAGCAAAGGCCTTGTGAAACTTCTTCCATAGGTGTTCGCATCCCTTTTGATACAAAAGCCTCATCTTGGGAAGCAAGCAAAATAGCCGCTTTTATGTGATTGGTTTTACCAGAACTCACTCAGAACAATGGAGGGGATTCATCAGCAAAGCTAGATTTATTGCTCTAAGACAAACACAGTTGTAGCTCTTACAAATGACACAATGAGGCTGTGGTGAATGTAAGGTTTAGTGAGATTTGTTTTAAGATTATGAGTATATTGCACAAGGCAATGCACATCTGATTTGTAGCTTTCCTGGGTGCTGGTGCAGATAATGAATTTACAGTTCACAGCAACTTACAACCAGTTTAGGACCTCGTCTTTCAAGTGCATATAACAAGGTGTAATTAAATAGGTAATAGCAATCGGATGCTGCCTTTGTTGTTTGTGCTACTTTGATTCCAAACCAGCATCTCTTAGACTTTTCACTACTTTATTCCACTCCTCAGCTTAAAACACAGGAGTAACACTGGGATGCAGAGGGTTTGGTGATGAATTATTTTGCCTCAGTCTAAAAAAAGGACATGGACTAGCATGGAAAGAAGAATCATCATCCTTTTTTTTACACCATGACTTGATTTGTGTTCTTCCTTGCTATACCGTGACCTTTATGGTTGGTGTGGTCAAGAATAAAAACAGGATTTAGGCCTCAGGGCAAGTACCTGATGACTGCTGTGAAAGTCTTGTGGGTGGTTGCTTTTTTTTCTCCCTTTTCTTTTTAGGTCTTTTGTAATTATACAAACCTTAATGCTGGTGTTAACTTCCCTGCTTTCTTCTGAAGCAACCGTTTTGCTGATGTGAAAGAAGTAAGCACAAAACACAACTTTGTACAACTGAGTTTCACAGCTTCTCAGATGAAAACATTGCAATAACTTTTGGTTTAGTGAGATTAAAGTTTAATCTTTTTGGAAGAAGATGTAAGAAGGAGATAAAAATAAAAATCCCCCAAGGCAGGATGTAATTTCATGAATAGAAGTGTATGTTGATTTCTGGCATGGAAAATAATATATCATGTTTGTATCTACTTGAATAAAAGAGGATAAATGAGATGTGTAATGTGACAAGTTGTAAGTTAAAACGATCAATAGTAAAGAGGAGCAGGTGTAGAAGGAGTGTTTCAGACTCTAGTGCTTTTTAAAGTTGTTCAGCTTTGAGGATGTGAATATTCTTTCACAGTATCACCCAGGTTGGAAGAGACCTCAAAGCTCATCAAGTCCAACCCGTTACCATAGACCTCAAGACTAGACCATGGCACCAAGTGCCATATCCAAACCCACCTTGAACACCTCCAGGGATGACAACTCCACCACCTCCCTGGGCAGCCCATTCTAGCAGTCAATGATTCTCTCAGTGAAGAACTTTCTCCTTACCTCGAGCCTAAACTTCCCCTGGCGTAGCTTGAGACTGTGTCCTCTTGTTCTGGTACTGCTTGCCTGAGAAAAGAAAGCAACCTCCTCCTGGCTACAAGCACCCTTCAGGTAGTTGTAGACAGCAAGAAGGTCTCCCCTGAGCCTCCTCTTCTCCAGGCTAAACAACCCCAGCTCCCTCAGCCTCACTTCATAGGGCTTGTGCTCGAGGCCTCTCACCAGCCTCGTTGCCCTTCTCTGGACACACTCAAGCACCTCAACGTCCTTCTTAAATTGAGGTGCCCAGAACTGGACACAGTACTCAAGGTGTGGCCTAACCAGTGCAGAGTCCAGGGGAGAATGACATCCCTGCTCCTGCTGGCCACACTGTTCCTGATGCAGGCCAGGATGCCATTGGCCTTCTTGGCCACCTGGGCACACTGCTGGCTCATGTTCAGGAGGGTGTCAATCAGCACCCCCAGATACCTTTCTGTTTAGGTCAGACATAATACAGACATAATACATAACAGAGATAGTACATAACAGAGATAATACATCTCAATTTCTTTCACTGAAGTATGAAGCTGCTGGTCTTAAATTGTTGGTTAGAATCAGTGTAAAATATATCAATTATTCCAGTAGATCTCAGGTTTCCAACTAGTAACTTTTAAAATTAACCCCCTAGCATTTAGTTTNGATAAGGGTCCATGTGAAATACAAAATCCAAATAAAGAGAGAGAGAGGTGATCCTAAAAAAAAAAAAAAAAAAAAAAAAAAAAAAAAAAAAAAAAAAATTTTGAACAAAGTGAGTGTTTAAAACTCGTTCAGAGTGATTTTCTTCTTGAACTAAATATGATATGGTAATCCTTCAAAATTGTTAGTTCAACAACTATGGACCTGTCAGTCTGACCTAAGTGCTGAGGAAGGTCATGGAGCTGATTATCTTGAGCACCATTATGGAGTCCATGCTGGTCAATAAGGTGATTAGGCCTAGTCAACATGGGTTTGTGAAGCGAAAGTCCTCCTCCTACAACAAGATGACCTGCTAAGTGGATGAGGGAAATGCTGCAAATATTTACAGATCACACTAAGCTAGGAGGGAGTGCTGATCTGACTGATAGTAGGAAAGCTCTACAAAGAGATCTGGACAGGTTGGTTCCATGGGGCAAGACCGTTTGTATGAGGTTCAGTAGGGCCAAGTGCCAGATCCTGCACCTGGGTCACAACACTACAGATATGGGTAAGAGTGATTGGAAAGTTGCCAGCAGAGAAAGATCTGTGGGTGTTGATCAATAGCCATGTTGAACATGAACCAACTGGGTACTTAGGTGGCCAAGAAGACCATCAGCTTATTCACCTGGATCAGGAAGAGTGACTGTCAGGACCAGGGAAATGACTCTACCCCTGTAGTTGGCACTGGTGGGGCTACACCTTGAGTACTGTATTCAGATTTGGACCCCTTACTACAGGAAAGACATTGAGGTCCTGATGCGGGTTGAGAGAAGAGGAACGAAACTGGCAAAGGGTCTGGTTTGAGGCTAATTGGAACATTTTAATGGAAAAAATTAAGATTATAGGCTGTGAAAAGAAAGCAGTGGTGAAAAGAAAGCAGTGGTGACGTCTACTTCACTCATAGGCTTGCTGAGATGTATAAGAACAAGAACACAAATATAGATAAGATAGAGTCTCTTGGTCTCTGGGAGTGGCTGTGTCTTCTCCTCTCTGCTGTGTAACCTAACTAACCACTCTGTTTCTGACCTCTCTTGCTGATCCTCCAAACTCACCTTGCATGTAGGGCAAACCCTGGGGTAAGGTAGAGGGGTGGAAAGAAGGTGGAAGGGTGGTTGGGACCCCCTACTGGGGACTCCGATTTCTGAGAGGGGTACTGTATTTCTGTATTACCTTTAACNGCTATGCCACTTAGACCCACCCGAGTCTGTGGGGCCAGATGGGCTACACCCAAGGGTGCTGAAGAAGCTAGCAGATGTGCTCACCAAGCCGCTCTCCGTTATTTACCTGAAGTCCTGGTTAACTGGGGAGGTCCCAATGGACTGGAGGGTAGCAAATGTGGCACCTATCCACAAGAAAGGAAGGAAGGAGGATCGAGGAAGCTATAGACCTGTCAGTCTGACCTTGGTACCAGGGAAGGTCATAGAGCAGGTCATCTCAAGGGCTATTACACACCATATAGAGAACAACCAGGGGATTGAGCCCAGTCAGCATAGGTTCATGAATGGCAGGTTCTACCTGACGAATCTGATCTCCTTCTATGACAAGGTGACCCAACTATTGAATGAGGGAAGGGCTGTAGATATTGTCTACTTAGGCTTTCAAAAAGCCTTTGACACTGTTTCCCACAGTGGACAACCTGACTGCTCATGGCTTGGACAAGCACAGCTCTGCTGGATAAAGCACTGGCTGGACAAAAGAGTCCAAAGGGTGGTGGTCAGTGGAGTTAAACCCAGATGGTAGCCAGTCACAAGTGGTGCTCCTCTTGGCTCAGTGTTGGGATCACTTCTGTTAAACGTATTTATTGATGACCTTGATGAAGACATAGAGTGTGTCATCAGTAGGTTTGCAGATGACACCAAGTTGGGTGGCAGTGTTGATCTGCAAGTGGGTAGGGAGGTGCTACAGAGGGTCTTGGATAGATTGGATCAATGGGCCAATGTCAACGACATGAGCTTCAACAAGACCAAATGCCAGGTCCTGCCTTTGGGCCACAACAACCCCAAGCAACTCTACAGGCTTGGAGAAGTGAGGCTGGAAAGCTGTCTGGCAGAAAGTGACCCGGAGGTTAGACAAACACCACAATACGAGCAAGCAATGTGCCCAGATGGCAAAGATCTGGCTTGTATTGGAAATGCTGTGTCCAGCAGGGATAGGGAGGTGATTGTCCCCTTGTACTTGGCTCTGGTGAGGCCACACTTCAAGTACTGTGTTCAGTGTTAGGGATATCATTGCAAGAAGGATGTGGAGGTGCTGTAGAAAGTGCAGAGGAGGGCAACAAAAAGTGAATTCGCTTAAAGCAGTAGTAGGAGAAAAAATACTTGTAATATTTCCTGACATATTAAAAGTAGATTTGATATTAAAGCCAAGCTAGCCAAGAAGATACTATCCATAATTCCAAAACATTCTTTTAAGTTTTGTCCACATTAAATCAACCGGAAAGGAATCAATCTTCCCAACAATCAAAAGGTAGAACCAAAAGAGAAATACTGGCCAGGCCACCCCCCAAATTACGTAAAATAACTTAATCTTAACTTCCAGACTGAATTAGCAATAAGTCAAATTTAATTAGCCCCACTTTGGTCGCCAAAATAAAAGATGTGATGGTTTGGGAGTTCTCTGCCCTCCCACACTTTGTAAAATCACCCAGACTAGACTCAGCTGGCTGGAAGTCAAGGCATGAGGCTGTATTTACAGCTTAGCACAATATACAAGTAGATATATACACACAATATACAGGAATATTTACAGAAATATACAAGTTAAAAGTAATACAGAAACACAACACCCCTTCCAGAAATCAGAGCCCCCAGGAGGGGCTCCCAACCAACCTTTCACCTTCTTCCCAGCCCTCTACCTTACCCCAGGGTTTGCCTTGTGTGCAAGGTGAGTTTGAAGGATTGGCCGGGGGATTAGAGCTAGAGTGGTTAGTTAGGTTATTCAGCAGAGAGGAGAAGACCCGCTGGCTCCCAGAGAGAGACCAAGAGACTCTGTTATCTATGTTTGTGTTCTTGTTCTTACACATCTCAGCAAGCCTATGAGTGAGGCAGACATCGCTATTGTTTTCTTGTCACAGCCTACAGTATAATTATTTTCATTAAAAGTATTCCAATTAGCCTCAAACCAGCACTGTGTCCCATGTATCAGGGCTACAGGAACAATCTCCATATTGTCATTACTTAGTTATGGAAGACAGACTTATGGCTGTGTAAACATAAAAGGATTAGGCAAATGCCAGACTACAATGTCCTGAAAAAATTGTTTAGGTCATGATCTTTCAGCAAGTAGCTTGTGGTTGGAGCATCTGTCTATTGCATTCTCATTACGATTCCTTTAGTTAATAAAGTAAGAAAAGACAGTGGTCTTTTTACAGTATTTTCACTGTATATAATAGAATCTCCTTACTATCTCTCTTGTGTCCTCCTCATTGGCAATATGTGAAGCAACAAAAGCATGATTTCAGGTGCCTTGTTGTGATAGAAAATATTCAAGTACTCCCTCATGTCAGAAATTCTTTATATTGCAGTTTCAGAACCATTATAACAATTATAACAATTTATAACATTATAGTAATTTATATTATAACATTATAACAATTTAGTTTATAATTTATATTATAACATTATAACAATTTAGTTCACTTTAAATGTAACAGGATAGAAGTAATCTCAATATCATTCTGTTGCCGCTGGAAAGTTTTATTCTAAAACTGATGTGATAATAGAGTAAAACGTTAGATTAGGAAAAAATGTATATGCTTCATAGATCATTAAGATGGAAATGACCTCTAAGATCATCCAACTTTCTACCCAACATATCCATAACCACCAGACCATGTCATGAATGACCATATCTACTTGGTTTTTTAACACCTTCAAGGATGGTGACTCCAGCAAATCTCCAGACAGCCTGCTTCCCCCTCTACCCTATCAGTAGCAAAATTCTTCCTGATATCAGGCCTAAACTTCCTCTGATGCAGCTTGAGGCCCTTATCTCTTGTTTTGTTTGGTATTTTGGAAAAGCAGCCAACACCAGCCTCACTACAGCCACCTTTCAGGTAGCTGTAGAAAGCAATAGGGCTCAGCTTCCTCTTCTGGCTAAACAATCCCAACTCCCTCAGCCTCTCCTTGTAAGATATTCTCTCCAACCCCCTTGTCATCTTTGTTGTCCTACTCCAACACCTTGATGTCTTTCTTACACTCTGTTGTCCAAAATTGCGCACAGCACTGGAAGTGCAGTCTCACCGCTACCAATGTGGTGGTAGGCCTAAAAAGCCCCAGTACAAGTCTTGGCATGTCCAGGCATGGTCCTCTGCTCCCCATCCCCCTTCTGGAGTGTGAAGAGATGTGGGAAAAAGGACACAAGAGGCCTGGAACCACAAAGTCTAAGAACCCTGGCTTGTTCAGATTTGTTTTGCTCCTGTTCATAACTTGTGGTAAACAAGGTACAAACACTTGACATATACTCACCTTGTGCAAGGACCATACCTTCACCAAATATGATAAGCTCTGGCAAAATGCCATACTTATTTCTAAATGCTTCTGTTTATCTCAGTTGCCAGTTGGACCAATTGATTATCAGGAAATTGATGAAAGTAGGCCAGAGTTGTAAACATCTTGCCTTGTTCCTTACTACCTAGCCTTGTTGCTTTGAGCTGTGCCTCAATGCTTTAACCTTGTTTCCTGGAATCTGCTGTGCCTCAGTTTACCAAAGAGAAGCACAAGAGCCCTACATCACCATAGTGTGCAGCCTTGCATCTTAGACCTTACTACTTCAATGTGCATCATGAACCCTACCAGTTGGTAATGACAGCCTAGGCCCAGAAAAGGGATAAGTCTGGGAGAGCCAAATGGCCCCAAGTAGGCTCCGTTACTGCCGCTCAGAGTTACAGGTGCTGAAAACGATAAGCAGCTCCAGCCTGAGCACTGACTTACACAGACCTCACTGCAGTCTGTGCTAAGAGAGAAAGCAGGTTATTGCCAAGCAGCAAGACACTGTGCTTGTATGCACACCTGCAAACCTCCGTGCAGAACTTGGAGCCCCAGAAGGACACTGTCCACCTGAGAACAGACTGTGAAAGACCCAGACAATCTATGAGGCTCCTGGGGAAACTCTAACTTTACCAGTTACCATATATTGATGACAGTACCCCTGCGAGTGTTTTGGGTGCTGTTAAATGCAATCCCACTGAATTCTGGAGAATTCAGGTTGTGAGTAAACTGACCTTATTTCTATAAAGCCTCTTTCTAATTAATTTTTCTCTTCCTTAGCTCTGTTCCTACTCTTATAGCTGCTTTTTAGCAGAAAGGAGCCTCTTGAGACCCCTCAAGAGTGCAAGTGGTGTATTGTTCTGCAGGATACTGGATACTCTTTCCAAAAGTTTACGGTTTTGCATTTTCATAGTTTTGCTAAATTGTTTGGCATTGTCTGTTACTGCCCTATGCACTGTGCATATCCTGTAATCTATTTGCACCACCAAGCATGAAAGACCCTGTAAGTAAGTTAAGAAAACATTTTATATTAATAAATAATATGAATAATATTTATATTTGCCTTATCATAACTCATATTTAATAACAACCACATCAACTGAGTACAGGGGCACAATCAGCTCCTTACTCTTGCTGGCCATACCATTTCTGACACAGGTTTTCTGCTGAGCAGTTTTCCAGACAGTCTGCCCCAAACCTGTATTGTTTCATGGGGTTGTTGTGACCAAAGTGCCAAGACTTGGTACTCGGCTTTGTTAAAACTCTTGCAATTGACCTTAGTCCTTAGGCTAATCTATACAGATCTCTCTGTAGAATCTTCCCACCCTCAAGCTGATCAATACTTTCACTTAATTTTGTGTCATCTTCAAACTTACTGAGGGTGCACTCGATCTGCTCTTCTAAATCGTTGATAAAGATGTTTAACAGAACCTGTCCCAGCACTTGTGGTAGTTTGAGGGGTCCCAGGTCCCTCTTAAACAAAACCATAGGGACAGAGGCTCATCCCAGGGAGATGGACCTGCTCATCCCAGGATATTGTAATATTATTATTCTATTCCCTTTTGTGGTATCACAGCCTAAAAGCTAGTGCCTGACTGCACTTCCCCCCTTCCCTTCCATACCTTCCTTGCCTTCACTTCTTCAAGTAGTATGTGCTCTTATCTCATGGTTTGTGGAGGAGTTGGCCTTGTAGGCCCAGCTTGAGTGGGAGCATCTGAGCATCTTTGGCCTACCTTACAGGCTGACTCAAGTGTGGAAAGTGTGGAAAATTCTAGAAACCCAGTTTGGTCCTAGTGGTTTTCATACTAATTCTACCTGATTGCCATATATATATATATAATTTCTTTCTAAACTTCCCATCAGTGTACAGTACTCTCATTCTTACTCCTGAAGAGGAGTGAGTCAACACCATTGAACCCTGGGGAACACCACTTGTGACCAGTTGTCAAATGAACTTTACTTGGTTTACCACACTGTGCTGGGCTTGACTATTCAGCCTGTTTTTAATGCATCTAAGAGTGCTCCTGTCTAAACCATGAGCCGTAGCTTCCCCAGTACAGTCCTGTAGGAGATGGTATCAAATTCTTTACTAAAGTCCAGGTATACAACAACAGCAACAGCCTTTCCCTCATCAACTAGCTGGGTCACTGGTCATAGAAGGAGATTAGACCAGTCAAAAAGAATCTGCCTTTCATGAATCTTGTTTTGTCCTGATCCTCTGGTTGTTTTGTACTTGCCATGTGAGTGCCCCCGAAATGTACTGCTCCATAATCTTCCTTGGTACAGAAGTCAGGCTGACAGATCTGTAGTTCACTGGCCTTACTTGTAGATAGGCATCACGCTGGTAAGCTTCCAGTCATTTGAGACCTCTCCTGTTACCACATCATTTTTTAAATTAGGATGATCAGAAAAAAAAATATAGAAGAGCTTTGTTTATACTCTTTTTGTAAAAAAAGTTTGAAAACATGAATGAATTTTAATAACAAGGTGAGTAAATAAGTGGTTCTTCATCACACATCTGAAAGATATTCTTGCTGGGCAAATAGAGATGAAAATTAAGACATGACATAACAAGACAGGTGAAAAGAATTTAGTTTATATCTCCCAGTTCTGTGATTTTACCTTGTTTGCATTTGACATTCTGCTTTTAAGCCATCTTAACCTTCCTTTCATATCAAATACCTTTAACAGCCATAACACACTGCTCCTAGAATTATAAATATCCCAGCTTTGAACCATGAACTCCTAGATAGCAATTCCAGTTACTTTGGCTTCTGCATAATTTATTTCAGTTCACATCACTGTAGGTGAAAAAGTTACCCGAGACTCTCATATTATCCTTTTTGTTTTCATCTGAAGGTCAATAATACCATGGCTGAAATGAAATCTGCAGTAAATCTGCAGGGGTTTAGACTTTTTGTTTGATGAGTCTCTTTCAAGTCATCATTGTGCTTAATAGTTTGCTTCTGATTTGAAAGTAACACTATTGATACACATATTGAAACAATGTCTTAGTTTTTCTTTCTTCTAGGTTTCTTTGTATATTTTTTGTTCGGTTTGGTTGGTTGGGTTTTTCTGTGGGGTTTTTGGTGGTTGATTTGGTTTGGTTTGGTTTGTNTATTAGTATATAATAACTATATATATATAGTTATTATATACTAATAACTATATATATACTAATAACTATTATTTTTATAATATATATAAAAATTTATATATATTTTTATATCTATATATGTATATATATATATGTATGTATACCAAAAATATAGATGATTTCATATATATACATGCACACTTACACAAATAGTTTTATTTATTTTAATTTTAATGTTCTTTTAATGAGTTTATAAAAATCTGCTGTTGGCAGGACAGGGAAGAAGTGTTTGGCAAGTACCAGAAACATTACAGAATCAGGGGAGTGTGGTGGAATAGGAAAAGAATCACACTGCCATTTGAATCACATAACCATGTAGAGATTCAAGGCTGCACAGAAATTTTTTTGGAGATTAGCTCTGTTGTTGGAGATTAATGTACTCTGTGATTTAAACTGTTAGGAAATTACAATTCTTTCCTTTCACTGTTCTTTCTACTTGGTTATTTTTAATTGAAAGCTTTAATTGAAAGCTGTTGGTGAGGACAGTTTTTAAAATACCGGAGTGTATGAGATCTTACGAAATAATAATCCAAGTAAGAGGACAGAACCTCCTGGTATGCCTGTGTTTGGGAGTGAGCAGGTAGACCTGAAATCAACGAAGGCCTGAAGTCATGAGTGGTTTGATATTTCAGTAACAATTAAGGAATTAGATTTGTAAATGTACAACTGTGGGAGACTACCTGAGCAGTGTACTGCAAATATTTGGTGACATTTAAATAATATGCAGTGAGTTCTGGGAACCAACTTAATTTTATCCGATTACTGAAGGAAAATTATAAAAACATGTAAACAGTGCTAGGAATTTAATTACAGGAAACTGGCAGCTGCCTCTCTGTTTGAGATCAACACTTTCTCTTGCATCTTTTGAAGTTCTGTGTATTCTACTGTAGTAGAGCAACTGTTGGAACTGTAGATACATTGGTCCTGGCTAATACCTGTGGACTTCATGGAAAATAGAAAACTGTCATCTGACTATCTGTCTGGGTCAGAAAAAAACCTTTTTTCTGTTGCACTTGTAGCAGAGCACAGAATCTTCTTCCTGACTCAGGATTCATATCAGCAAAGAAGAGGAAACTTCAAATACCTCCACTGGATGTGAAGAAATAAGGAAAGCTAAATTCTACTCTTGAGCATATCTGTAATATTTGGGAAATTTGGAGTAGTATCATGGCTTTCATTGGAGACACTGCTTGTATATGCCTGGTGTGAACTTGAGCAGCTGAACTATATGAGCAAATTCCTTTTCTGGAGTCCTAATGTGTGCATAATATTTCATTTACCTTAGGAATAATTCCAAGAGATTTTTGAAGGGCTTTGTTGATTTACTTATCTCCTTACTGCCACGGAGTGGCAGTATGAACACAGCTGTGTTGTGAAATAATTCCTGACAAGTGAAGCCTTGGAAAAATCTGTTAGAAATAGTAATCTATACTAGAATAAATAAATCTATAATAGAACAAATAAATTCTTTCAGTTTCTATGCTCAGGTTCTATAAGTCATGAAAGTCTACTACATTAAGAATGAAGGAAGAATTAGCTATTTTTTTAAGATAAAGAATTGAAGCATTCAACAATAAAGATAAAATTAGTCCTTAATTTTATAGCACAGAGAGACAGTGGAACATGAATATTCTCAAGCTCATGCTAGCTTATCATTGAAATCAGTGAGTTAGAAAGGTCTTTACATACATTGAAGTGAGTTCTGTGAAGGCAATGTTTGGACAACTGGGAGGACATATGACTTTTCAATCAGTTGGTTAATTCTGTTCAGTTCTTTAAAATAACACCCTTCCTCTAATGCCTCCTTTACCTCCTTCCAAAGGGTGGTTTTAATTTTTTATGTTGATGTGTTTAGAGGAACTGATTTTGTCTTAATCTTTTTGTGAATGAGTCATAGGAAAGTCTGTGTAGATCTTGTTTTTAGACAGAGTCCCTCATCTCCCTCTGATCCAGTCCACTAGCACAACAACAACTGACAAGGCAAAAACAAGTGGCTACTGTCCTAATCTGACTTAAGACCTGCATAGGGTGAATCCAACCTCAACAGAGTACACATCATTGTATGGTTTGCTTCAACATGTCCAGATTAAAACATGAACCAATGTAGGGTTTATGGAAAAGAAAGTCTTGTTATTAATTCAAAATTGAGAAAATAATTATAGTTTGAAAAAAAAGTCAGAGAAAATTTTCAAATAGTAGTTTATAGGAGGGGATAGGAAAGGGCTCTTACTGAACAGTTGAGGAAAAGAAAGGTATGTTCTACATGACCTAAATGGAAGTGTGACCCTGGAAACATGTGCTCTGGATCTTGTCCACTGACTGCAGGATGTGTGGGCAGTAGCTGGCATGGCCTAAGTGCATTAAATCCTTCGGGGTCTGTTTCAGTGTGAGGATTAAGAAACACTCCCACACACTTCGGTAACTTCCTGAGAGTAGTCTTTCTGACTGTGTCTTGAATTGTAGAGACTATTATTTTTCAGGGTGTCTTGAAACAATTTGCTGTTATTACAGCACTGATACCTTCTAAAAGTTGGCTAAAAATATGACACTCTGGAATTCAACACTTTCTGAATTTATTGCAAATTTTAGTTTCATGTTGAGGCATGCATGGTTTCTCAACTGCAGCCAGAGGCTCTTCTTACTCCTCCTTTTGCTGCTGATGTATTTGTAGAAGCATTTCTTGTTCTCTGTAACAGAAGAAACCAAACTAACTTCCAGCTGGGCTTTGGCCCTTCTAATTTTTCCCTGCATTGTCTCATGACAATCTCATAATTCTCCTGAGTATCCTGTCCCTTCTTCCTATGACCACAGACTCTCATTTTCTTCCTAAACAGCAACTATTTAGTCAGACAATGCTTAAATATTAACACCAGAATGATGGTTCTGTAGTAGTTGTGTAGTAGTACAAGGAACATGAGAACATACCAAAAAGGTTACTAGGCCATAAGGCTACTAGGGCCATATAAAGACCCTTTACCTTATTATCCTGAAAATATGTCATTATATTCCCTATTTAATGACTCAGGAAATTCTCTACAGATACTGCAGTTAATTTTCAGTGGTATGTACTTCTAAGTAGTTGTCTAGAAATTACTGTTTCAGCTTAGTCTTTAGCAAGATTTATAAATTAACATTCTCATTTCCTATTTTGTATGTGTACTTTAAGTGAATTTCCTTCTAAGTAAGAGAATTATTTTTGTACTCTCAACTTATTACTGCATAATAAATGTAATTCAAACTGGTGTTTTCTGCTCTGCTCAGAACAATGTACTTATTTCAATTCATAGATATCTAAATAACAAAGTGTAATTTCCAAATAATGTTATTCAGTATGAATTGCGCTATCACATCCTGAACACTTCCAAAGAAATTTTCAAGCCACTAAAGTTGTCTATTGGTATTCCATTTAGTATTCCTTCTTATGTCAAGAAATAATGAGCTGCTGTAAAAGTAGAATTTCTCACCACCTTCTGAGGAAGGTTTAATTGGAACATTCTTTATTTTGGTCCCCATTGGTCTGGTTCTCCATGTAGGAAGGAGACCCTGGCTACTAAGAAACTGTCAGAGCCCATCCAGTGGCATGAGCACGGAATTTGTCTCTCTGTTTCTTGGAAATTCTCTTCACAAACGCTGTAGTACTAGGAGTTTGTTGCTACGGTAGTTTAGAAACAACACTCTGGCCTAGTTCTTAACTAAAAACAAGAAATAGGAAATTTCTTCATATATTTGGATAAAAGGTAAATAAAGCAAGGTATTTGATACAAAAGAAAAGTAATAGATGGGTCTATATCATTCCATTGGACTGTTGATTTGGATATAATCTGCTGCACAAACTGTTCTTTCTTAATTTTTCTCCTCTTCACTCTGGCTGTTGCTGGCTGGTACTTTTGCAATACTTCGCTGACCTTGCCTGAGGCTCTTGTTACGGCTAAGTAGTAGGTAGTAGCAGTGGGCCTTTCCGTTTTCTTTCTGGGGAAGAGCTATTCACTTTTCTTTTGTCCAGGGGCATGTGAATAAGTACAGGGGGGCCCTTGTATTGTTTCTGAATCGTAAATATATGTGTGAACATATTTTGTACTTCTAGATTGTATTTTATGCTTCTAGATTTTATCTTCTCTTTCTAAATATAGCCTCATTTTTACAGGCCTGCTGGATGTGCTGGTTTGAGGCTAATTGGAATATTT
>VWZE01021388.1:5644-20282 GCA_013396675.1 Eubucco bourcierii | reverse complement strand
TAAAATATTCTAATTAGCCTCAAACCAGCACAGTAACTCCATGTGATAATTTATATGCAGCACTTGAAGAAGAAAAATTAAATGCTGTCAGAGTACGATAAAACAAACTTTCTGTTTGCTTCAATTACACTGTATTGGAATACACAGATAGATCCATGGCAAATTATTCCCATGAATGTTTTCTGTTTCTTTACGGAATAATTCTTTAGACTACCAGAAAGGAGATTTCCAGTCTTACATAAATATGTTATGAGAACACTGAAATACTTTCATTTGAGTTTTGCAGGGTGAGTACCAATTACTCTGAACAGGATAATTAAGCTTCTCCCTCTTCAATTCTCAATTATTTTGTAGAAATCAAGGTGCCACTAAGATTGTGAAGTTCAATCTATGACCTATAAATGCTAACCTAAGTGAAAGATGCAGTAAGACTAATTTTCTAGTACAGAACTCTCAAAGACATTAGTGCTATAAAAGACTGCATAGTTACTCACTAGGTGGGAAATGGTTAATTTTAATTTTCACAATTAGTCACTTCAGTATTCTGTGATCGTTTGACATAGTTTGAATACAGCATCTGGCATTCTTCATCAAATGACAGGAACATGTTTTTGACATATACTACATAAAAGGTACTGAAGTACTCTCATTAGTGAAAAATAGGGCACATGCTGATTACTCCTCCCCAGTTACAGCACAGGGGTCTGTAACTGTTAGGGAGGGGGGGAAATGCACACACAGCTCACTGGATGACTGGATGAAAACATCCTTGCTCTGATTTCTTCCAGTTCAGACTCCACTGGAGATGAATAGGAAGTGCTACCCAGAAAAATCTCAACCTGAAGAGTATGTTTTCTAAATTGTCTCAGATTACCTCAGAATTTAAATATGCATTTACTGGATATAGACATTTCTGCAGTACAGACTTTTACTTATTTATTCAGTCTTATATGGAGTATAGATTCCACTAGTGCTTCAAAAGAATGCCTGTACATCATAATAAAGACTGAAAAATACATAATGTCTTTACTCAATTAAAATGAATAGATGTAGGCATAAATGTAGTTCAGGCATCTTTACTCCAGAAGACTATTCTGGCCTTGTTCTTTTTCCTGCCTGCAAGAATCCCTCAGGGCTGGTGGTTGTGAATCCTCCAGTTTGAAGCTTTCTCCAGCTGTTTTAAGCACTCTACCTCCAACACTCTAGACTGTGCTGGCACAATTGCTAGGACAGATGGAGGCAACTGAAGGACAAGAAAAGAAAATACCTCTTTCTCTACAATATAGACATAGAGAGGGTGTGCAATTCTGTTGAGAATGTAGCTAGCCAGAAATGATGGACATCTGTCTTCCTCTGCTTTGCTCACCGAGGTAGGTTAACAATCCAAATTTATCTCTCTGAATGCTTAAATCAGCTGAAGAAGGCACATTACCTACTATAGTCACTGAACATCGCTTTGAAAAGAAAGAAAAAAAAGAAAAAGAAAAAGAAAAAGAAAAAGAAAAAGAAAAAGAAAAAGAAAAAGGAATAAAGAGGAAATCAAGGGACACCTTGTTGTGGCAGAAGAGAGTGATGCAATCACCTTGAGTTCATGCTACCAGGGCTGTTATGGGATCTGCACTAGCGTTGGCAACTCCATCAGAGAAACAAAATCTGAATCTTTAGAGAGAGGAAAACATAAAGAAACTTAGAAATTTGAGAGAACCGGTAGGGAGTGCCATCATTGAAGCCAGTCAATATCTGACAAAGTGAGGAGGAATAAATATGCTGGAAGAGCCTAACAGTCATGGCTGATACTTTCAGTGTTGCAAACTGCTGTTTTAGGAAAGTGACAGCTGGTTCATACAGAGGACAGGGGAAAGATTTAACCTAATTTCATTGCCTTTTAAAAAACTACTGTCTGTTTTACTCCTAGAAATACAAGATAATGTTACCAGGCCTGTTTTCTTTTTACTTCATCACAGGGAGATGGAGGTGAACTTGGTGCTGGCAATTTGACCAGAGCCAGATCCCAGCACAAGCTGTGTTGAGGCTGCAGCTGAAACAGAACATACTTCTTTTTTTTTGACCTTAATTGATGCCCATCTAGATGCATCCACAAAACAATAACATGTACAGGTTATGTCTGTGTGTTTATACAGGTGTAATTTAAGGTACTCTCTGATAAATTTGTGAAAACGAATGGATAAGATCCTGTGCTTGCTGGAGTTGAAAATTCACATTGGCTTTGACAGAATTGTTTTTTAAACACTAGCAGTGCAGAAAAATAATTTGGAGGGAATTGAAATGTGATGATAATTAAAATTAAATCTTTTTTCTTGAGGAAGAGAGGTGAGAACCATTTTGCCAAGTAGAATTTTCACAGAGTAACATTTTATGGTAATAATACTACTTTTCCTACTCTAAGATCACAGCTAGAAAGCTAGCTGACATAAAACTTACAGTGCATTTGAGCCCCTGTGTCTTGATCATACAATATATGTCTTGATATCTGTGCTGGAAGATTCTCACAGAATCACTGAATTAATCAGATTGGAAATGACCCCTGAGATCATGAATTCCAACCTATCACCCAACACCATCTAATCAACTAAACCATGGCACCAAATGTCACACCATGTCTTTTTTTTTAAACACTCCCAGGGACAGTGACTTCACCACCTCCCCATGCAGCCCATTCCAATGGCAAATCACTCTTTCTGTGAAGAACTTCCTCCTAACACCCAGCCTAAACCTGCCCTGATGCAGCTTGAGACTGTGTCCTCTTGTTTTGTCACTGATTGCCTGGGAGAAGAGATCAACACCTGTCTGGCTACAACCTCTTTTCTGATAGCTGTAGAGAGCAACACGGTCTCCCTTGAGCCTCTTCTTCTCCAGGTTGAATAACCCCAGCTTCCTCAACTGCTCCTCATAGGGCTTGTGCTCCAGCCCCCTCACCAGCCTTGGTGCCCTTCTCTGGACATGTTCAAGGACCTCAACATCTTTCTCAAATTGAGGGTCTCAGAGCTGGACACAGTGCACAAAATGTGGCCTAACCAGCACTCAGAACAGGGACTTCCCTGGTCCTGCTGGTCACAGTATTCCAGACACAGGCCATGATGTCATTGGCATTCTTGGCCACCTGGGCACAGTGCCGGCTCATGTTCAGTCAGCTGCCAATCAGTACCCCCAGGTCCCTCTTTGCCTGGATGAACTCCTGCCACTCTGTCCCCAGACTGTAGTGCTACATGAGGTTGCTGTGGCCGAAAGTGTAGAACCTCGCACTTGTTAAATCATATGCTGTTGGACTCTGCCCATCTATCCAGCCTGTCAAGCATAGTGTCTTTCTTGTTTCATCATTGCACATTTCCTAAACTTTTGTAAAGTCATTTTCCAAGTGCCTGAATATCATAAACTAAATTCAGAAACATCAATGAGTAGTCTCACAAGTGCCTTAAACGTCTTTGAATGCCCATGGCATTCTGAACCCATCTGCAAACACCATTGCATTGAACTTGTTATGTTAACTGGAAGGCGGCCTTGAATCTTTCCTCCCACGTTTTATAAATGATCATTGAGTCAGTATCATTATTTGTTTGTTTGTGGGGTTTTTATAATGAAAAAATACTACAGAGTATTATACTACAGAAATATAAGAGTTATAAGTTATACTCTGTAATTTCTAGTTTATTAGAAATATGTTGCTATTTACTGTGCAAGAAGCTTGGTAAATTATTATTTTGGGTTTTTTCCCAGACTGTATCTCACTAATACAAGCACAACATATTTTCTTCTCAGATGTCTTGGTCTTACCAGGGTTTTTCTATAAGTAAATTCCATTATTATATCTGCCAACATGATTTTTTTAAAAATTATTTGTTCACTTATATTTACTTACTACTATTCTTTTTCTCCCTTCTGTCTGTGTAGCTTTCTAGCACTCATACTTAGTGTAGATCGTCTCCAAACTTACATAGTCTCACCTGCTAATAGGGCAGAATTTCTGCCAGATCTTCTAACATCTCCTGTACCCTTCAGTGAACAACAGTCAGAAAGAAAACTGCATATCATAGTATTTTGACATCCAGATCAGAAAAATAAAGCAAAGAGAGCAAATCCCCAAATGTCTCAACTAAATAAAAGAAGAATAAACACGATGTTTTTAAAAAAATTGTAGGCATTATTTTCTCATTATACTAATATATTGCTTCACACGTGGAGTTCTCACCTACTTTGTATCAATGCAAAAAAATTCCAAGGATTGCTTATAGTTTCTGGCATTATTAAGCTTTTCAAATGGTGTTACATATTCTTTTGAGTTCCTTGCAAAGCCACACTCTTCCCATACTTCTTCAGCCCTCACAGGTGTCAGAAATAGAAAGAAGTTGTATGCATCTCTGCTAATTAAAACAGTTAAATTGTATAGCTGAGAGCAGAAGCCCATGCTGGAAGGCTGAAGTAGATGATTTCCAAGGTCCCTTCCAGTGTAACCCATTCTATGAGTTACACATTTTTTAGCACAACCCTGAGGCCAAGATACAGTGCTAAATGTTTTTTCTTTAAAATTGCTAAAATGCTTAGAAAATATGTCAAACACTTGCATAGAATAGTATCTGATACAAGTTGTCATATGTCTGTAAATCTGAAGCTTCAAAATCAGAAAAATGTTGGTTTTCTTACTGTTCATTACTGTTTGTATCTAGGCTTGCTGACTCCAGCTAGCACTGACTACCAAAATGCTGAATTGGATCACTGCTAAGCCTCACAAATGGATTCCTATCAGTGCTCTCAATTAGACTGTCAAGTAAACAAAAACCTTCTGTTTCCTTTTATTTTGTTTCATTTTAAACCTACTTTCATGATAGTCCAAACCTAGTTCTGTGAACTCTTGAACTTTGACAATAGCCAATTTTTCTAGACACTCATTGAAACAAATGAAGTTTTTGATCATCTAAAGTTCATTAGTAACTTCTACTCAAGAAACATCATAAAAATGGCATTAGCCAGTGTTGTTTATGACAGAACCTCCAGAGGCAAACGGCTTTGGTTCTCAACTGACATTTTCTCAGAAATACTTTCCACCATTTACTCAGAAACTCAAATATGAAAAGTTAGAACTACCATTCCGTTAGAGCTGACCTGGTATGCCACTCCATATTTCACTATTATAATTATTTTCAATTAATTTTAGTACTTGGGTCAATTTTACATTAACTGTAATGGAACAGAACATTTGAATTTACGCCATAGATTCTGGCAACTTCCTTTCTGTCATCTTTCTTGTCAATATGTGATGTATTTACATGAACAAAATTGTTATTTTCCTTTTATAATTTTTATTTTCAGCAGTACTACTTTGACTTTTAAGGAAAGAGTAACAGCTTGGGCTTTTGCTTCAGCTTCTACATTAGCCTGGACAACAATTTTTAGCTTTGCTAATGTATGATCTCTGTTTCAATTTTCTTTTGAAACTCTCACTGTCTTCATTGACTTGAAGGAAGCACCTTGACAATATTTTGTAAATTGTATTTCTTTTTGCTACAGATTTTCAGGTTTTGAGAACATTGGTTTAATCTGCAGTGTGTATCTTCGTTCTTTACTGAAAATGGTGTTCATGAGCTTAGTAACAGTAGGAAAATTACTTGCAAAGTAAAAGATGATTTTTACATTCACTGAAGTATTTTATCAAGGTAATATCATAACAGTAGTTAAATAGAATGTAGAATAAACATCTCTGCAAACTTCTTGCATGTTTTTTCTGTGCTAAATAGTGAGAAAGCCTGATTGTGGTAGTGGTACATTGCTGTCTTGAGTGATTGGAGACTAACAGAAGCTTGTGTGGCAGTCTCGACTTAAACACACTTGTCCTGATCTCTAGTGTGGGTTAGGCAGCTGCTGTTTTGTTCTGTCAGACTTTACTGTGTGACCCAAGTGAGGTCTTTAACCTTTACTTGTAGCTCCTCAGAAATACTGCCTTGCCTGTCCTATAAGGAATGTTTGTTTTGTAGTCTAAAGAAAGATGTTAAATCTCTATCAACGAGTTAGCTGCTATTTGGCCATCTTGTTACAAATTGGAATGGTTTTGTTCAAGTTGGTGTGGTAAGCAAGACGGTTTGAAACATTTTATTTTATTTTATTTTATTTTATTTTATTTTATTTTATTTTATTTTATTTTATTTTATTTTATTTTATTTTATTTTATTTTTATTTTATTTATATTTTTGTTTTATTGTTTTGTTTCAATCTCAAGAGAACACGCTTGTAAGACTGCAAATATTTCTGTACCTCATCTCAGAATTAGACAGAGATAAGACTACAGGAGAAGCAGTCAACCTGTTACCATCCAGGTCAGCACTGAGTGTGTAGGAAATGCTGTCATGACACAGCATCCACATTGCAGCAGTCCCATCACAAGACTTTACCAGAGGAGAAAGCTGGTTTATGTAAAATAAAAACTGAAGCAGAACATGTTTCACTAAATAGCAGTCTCAGCCTGGTATTCACTAGTGCCCGAGGTCCATGTTCACAAAGGGAATCCTGTCTTTGAGTACATGGGATGGTGTCATGGTAGGCCTAAGCAGACCAAAACAGGTTTATACATGTCCTGGTTTGCCCAGACATGTTTTTCTGCTCTCTCTTCTTCTGTTTTAGGTAGAAGCAACTACAGTAAAGACGACAAAAAACCCGGAGTCACTGAGTCTGATGACTCTGGCCTACCCGGATTTGTTTGCATCCTGTGGTAAAAAAGGTACACATGCTTGACTGGTTTATGCCTTGTGCAAGGCCTGTGTTCTGTCCTAAAAAGGGTAAAGCATGCCTATGGTTTCACCTAATATGGTCAATCTTGGCTAACTGCCATTCTGGTTGGTTATTCTGTGTCCAAAGGCCCATTAGTCTCGGGCTGTATGGATAAAAGGAGATGAGCAGGTGACACAATGTGCTCTGCAGCTGTGTCTGCACTCTGCCATTGTGTTCATGCTTGGTTGCTGCTTGCTGCTGCCTTATTCTATCCTGAACTGCCTGGAAACTGCCTACCAAGAGTTTACCAGGAACAGCCTCTAAATGCCTCCACACCATCAGCCTGCATAGCCAATGTGACATAGTGCTGAGACTGCACATGGCAAGACATCCTGCCTGCACCTGAAAGTCTCCTGCCAAGACAGGAAGTCCTGGAGATACACATATAATCCAGGGTGTGGTGGTCTGAGGTTAACTGGAATGTTTTAATGGAGAAAATTATATTACAGGCTGTGAAAGGAAAACAATGGTGATGACTACTTCACTCATAGGCTTTCTGAGATGTATAGAACACAAAAACACAGATAAAACACTCAGGCTTGCAGACACTCTCAGGCTGTCTAGCTTCTGGCTTTCTCCTCTATGACAAGTAACCTCACTAACCACTTTCATTCTAACCCCCCTGACCAACCCTCCAAACTCATCTTGTGTGTAAGGCAAACCTTGAGGTAAGGTATAGGGGTGCGGAGAAGGTGGAAGGGTGGTTGGGAACCCCTCCTGGGGACTCTGATTTCTGGGAGGGGTGTTGTGTTTCTGTATTACTTTTAACTTGCATATTTCTGTAAATATTCCTGTATATAGTGTATATATCTGCTAGTATATTGTGCTGAGCTGTAAATAGAGTTTCAGTCCTTAACTTCCAGCTGGCTGAGTCCAGTCTGCACGATTTTAAAAAGTGTGGGGGGGCATGTAACTCTCAAAACCATCACATAATTTCTTTTTGGCGTTTCCAAGGTGAGGCTAATTAAATTTTATTTATTGCTGGTTCAGTATGGAAGGTATGGGATTTATAATGAAAATATTTTATTTTCTATTTTCTGTAGGTTATCCAGTTGCGGTGTGATATTTCTACCATTGGTTGACAGCAAAGATTGGTTCCTTTCTGATTGATTTAATGTGGAGAAAGCTTAAAAGGATGGTTTGGAGCTACAGAGAGTATCTCCCTGGCTGGGTTGGCTTTAATATCACTGATAATATCACCAAAACTGTTTTTAATACATCAGGTAATTTTACAAATACAGGGATTTATTCGACATCTCTGATGATGGTAATTCTCCCCAAAACTGAGGTTCCAGACCCTCCAGACCCCTACAGTGAATTCTTTACTCATAACACAGTGGTGTATTCATCATGTGTGATTTTAACCCTAATAAACCTGGTTTTATGTCAAAGTGTTGCATTATGCATTAAGAATTCAACTGTCGCTTCCTTAAAAAAAACAGGGAAAAGCAAGAGGCAATGTTCAGGTAAGAAAGACCTTGGAGATAACACACCTTCTCAAAACAACGAGGAAGTTTCTCAAAATAATGTCTGTCCGGGGCGAGAGCAAGAGGGGGCTGCCATGTCCACTGCTACCCCTCCTCCTGTAGCTTCTGGGAATTTGACCAAGAGTTCCCTAGCTAACAACAAGAAGGCAGAGAGCCAAGGTACAGGTCCAGCTTATAAAGTCTCTGCTGTCTCTTCAACCAGTTCAAATCCCAGCTAGCAGATTCCAACCCTAACCCAAATTCAGCTTCTCAGGTAGCAGTTCAGACCCACAGCGATTCAGATCAGCAACCTCCAATCAAATTAGCTCCAGCAAAGGCAAAGCAAAAGACTAAACACCTAACAAAAAGTGACTCAGTAGAAGATTTAGGGGAAGGAACTTCTGGTACACAAGAGGAGGAAGAAGAGGAGACATACAGCTTTAAAGATTTGGTCAATATGCTTAGATCGCAACACAGTGATGAGAAAAATATGTCAGATTGGCTACCAAGAAGGAGGATGGTTCTGTGGAGTTCAATGCAAGCTGTACATTGACTGCAGGAACCTTCTCTTCCAGTTCAATTAATGTTATATATTATTACTAGTTATTTCTAGATCCTGTTATTATCTGTATAAAGTTTCCATGATCATGCAAAGAACTGAGTATTATTGAAATTAGTGGTTGGAGTGGCAAGAGTTCTAAATATTGAATATTAATAGGCAATACTAAATTTTGAAAAATATAAATTTGCATTAATTAATTACCCCTCCATATCAGATAGGGTTTTTAAGATGTCTTGATAGCAGTCAGAGATAGGTGGCTTGGATCACCCAGAGAATAGAAGACAAAGGACACAAGACGACTGGTTATTCACATGTGGTTGGAGTTTATCTTGCCTGGGGACCATGTACAGACTTTGAATATACTTCTTTTTAACTGCGTTGGGATCTGTCAGTGATATTTGCACTTTCTTCAAGTATATTTTTTGAGATCCAGAAGAGCACATCTTGATATGGGAAAGAATACATCCTGAGACAAACCTAGACTGCTGGTTTGGAAGACCTGTCCTATCAACCTGCACAGCCTGATTTTTATTTTATTTGTTGCTTTCTCTGCTGCTGCAAGAACTACTCTTTTCTCAAATGTCCAAGAAAATAGAGCAAGAAGCAACCAGTTAACTTGAAGAGATGGCTGTGTTTGCTAATGTGTGCTGAGAGATCCTATTAGGCAAGACAAACCTAAGGGAATAGTGGAGGCTGCTGACCTCATGTCTGCTACTGGGTACGAGATAACAGATGAGGTAAGAGATCACACAGTTCAAGAAAACAAAAACAGTAACCTTCAAGACCTGGGACAAAAAAACCCCTCACTTTCAGCATGGCATCTGGATGGAGCATTTCAGCAGATATTCAGGTGGAAGCTAACCAACCACCTTATCTTTGTTTCTGCTTCTGCCTTCTGAGTTCTGGAATTGAACTCTTTTGATCAGAGGACACATCAGGTTAGACTGTAATTTGTAACATTCTAGATTATAAGGAGTACTATATTACTTATGAATAACATCTAAAGCCAAATTACATACAGGCAAGCAAATACCAAAAAATTAGGTCACCAGACAGCCTGAAGTTGGTGACTAACATCTGTGCAAAAAAAATGGCACTTAAAAATCTCTAAGTGACTAACTGACCTGAAATAAATGGAGTTAAATAAATGTAGTTGTCATATAAGACATAATATGCAACAACTTTAACAGCAAGGTGAATTGAAATATGGTGATAATTGTGACTGTCTCCATCTTATCAAAATAGTTTCTGCTGTTTCATCACTTTCTTGACTGTTAGACTAACTGCTGTGATATACTGTGGCACAACAGTCAGTCTTCCTGCAGGGTTTGTGCCCAATAATCTTCTTTAGAAATTGCCTGCTTGAAGTGCAGATGTATTTTGAGGCTGAAAGATAGCAATCAGCTAACCTGTACTGACACTATAATTCTTTCCTCTATGTTTGAGAAATTATCACACTCAGCTACCAGATTTGATTAGAATACTAAGGTCTCTACTAGGTTGAGTGTGGTGTGAGCTTCCTGGACTGTAGGTGCTCCATAAACAAGAGTTAATGCATATTTATGGTATCATGTCATGTGATGCTGCCCTGACTGTGACCAGAGAGTCCTTTTAGATAGAACTATATTAGTAGTACAACTGACAAGACAACCATAAAAAACTGTAGCATTTCTTTAGTTCAGTAAATAGTAATAGTGATCTCTTTTATTCAGTTATCTTAACCCCTATGATTGTAAAAATCCCCTAATGTTTAGAATATTGTTTTGTTTGTCTGTGGTTTGGGAATGTCTTTTCTTAATGGACGATTGCTGCTGAAAACAGCAGATACACGAAGGGAACTTGTAGAAAAGAGCTAATGTGCAAAGATGTAAAATAACCTGTTCCTTTAAACAGCACATCACATTTTCTAGTTGACTGATAAGTGATGAATTCTTCTTATCTTTTAAGGTAAGCAGAGTGTATGCAATGTATAACAGCATTACTGACACAAGAGAAAGTGAAACAGATACTAAGGGAGAAATACATTTGTCTTATTATTGTTAGGTATGTATGTCTTAACAGTGTAGTACATAGTGTTCTTTTTTTTTTTTTTTCCAGATAGCATTTTCACTGCACTTTAATCATTCTTTGATGTTTCTGCCAAAAAGTTGAAAGGAAAAAATAATAACTGAAAGGAAAAAAACCTCTCAATCTGTGATTGGTGTTTGCATTATCTCTATGCTTGTTTATTATCAAAACAAATAAAATGAAGCTACTGTCCAAATTTCTATGCAAAATACGATCGAGCAATCAGACGTTTTCATCCTATTATTTTCCTTTATACATCACCTCAGGTTGAGCAGATGGGTATCATCAGAAAGCATCACTTACTCATTTATATAAACTTCACTTGAATTACTAGTTCACTTCAAACTCATTGTTTTGACAATGCAGTGATGACAAGCACCTATAGTGATAAGGGTCAAAACTACTCTTTTAGGAAATTTGCATGTTGCTGCTCCTCGTATATCCTGTACTGTAAATAAACTATCAACATTATTTCAAGGCTGAATCTCGTTCAATTTAGCTTGTTAAAATGTCTCCTGCCCACTTGTATAAGTTTTAACTATTTTCTTTATTTGAAAGAATAATCCAAAACATTGTTAGTTAGCTTGTGCAGAATGTGATGTCTTAAAATCTGCAGAATACTCACAAACATAATTAAAGATGAGTTACTATGAATGTGAAAACAGGCCAAATTGGAGGGACTTGTTTATCATTTCAAGTCTTTGTTTGTTTGTATGCTACAGATATGATGTCTAAATTTGATGTCTGTGTGAAGAACTGCTGCATAGTTTAGATCAACATAGTTCTGAGTCAGTTCAAGTGCCATCCAGAATAAAATAGTGTTTCTTTCAGTGTCATTGCAGAGCAGAGATCCCAGGCATGAATGTTGGGAGGCAGAAGGAGAAGAGTTTTTTTATCTCACTTGTAGTTCTCCAGGTTCATCACTTCAGGATTATCCTAGTGGTTCCCAAGCTTCATTGTCTTCTAGAGAGCAGCACTAAGCAATATTCTATTTCACTCCTGAGCACCTAGCACAATCAATTTTCATGTGTTGAGAAATGCTGGTAAAACCAAGTTACAGCAATTTGTTGGACCTTAAACATGTATTAAAAAAAATAAAATTAAGCGTATTCAGATGCTTTAAGTAATATTTAAAATAACTGTACTTCTAGTTATTATATATTGACATGGTTCTCTCTGCATTTGGAATCTGCAGCATAATCGACTGGATTAACAAAAGTGCTTTGTTTGGAGTTTGACTGTCTGTATTGTATTTCTCCTTAGGCTGCATTTACATAACAACCTTCGACTCTCTGATGAACAGTCATANAATCATTTACAACAATGTTTTAATCTGATTGCTGTATCCATGTGTTAATGCCTTGTCTACCACAGTGCTATAATTCTCGTCAGATTCCCTTATACATAAAAACTGCTCTTGATTTTACACTTAGAACTAGTTTGAGATAACCTAGGTTCTTTGTTGTTTTGGTTTTTTTTTTTTTGTTTTTTTTTGCCTAAGTAGAAAAAGGCATGTTCTTATCCTGTTGGTTTTCATAAACAATGAGAATCTCCCCAGTTTCAATTACTTGTAAGATATATTTGAGCATGTTTCTACTCAAAAAATGTATTTATAAGATTGACCTAACCAGACAGTTTAAAATAATTTAGGGCAGAATTTAGGGCATACATCTGCCCCAAAGTACAGCAGAGGACAATCCGACCACTTCTCTTAGGAACAGTTCTTCTGAATGAATAAGGGTTGTCCCAGATAGGAAATAGTATTTCATATTATCCATCCTGTTCTGAGTAAGAAAGAATCATCTTTATTTTCCTAGGTCTGTTTATAATTTACTGGTGTGGCTACATTTAAGTGAACATGATCACGTTTGTTTTTTTCACAGTGTGCTGAACTCATTGACATTTTTCAGTAGTCACATATTCTAGTAGGAACAACGTTTCGGTGTGGTGCAATTAGCATTATTGTTTTGTAAAAAACACATTTCAAGAAATCTTTACAAATAGTATTTTTCATTCTTCAGCTTCATTGTGATACAAAGAAACATAAAGTGTTGCATAGTGTCACTTCCACTGCTTTGAAATGAATGGAAAAATCAGGTTTTGTGAAGTGGGACAACAACAATAACAACAAAATTATCTCATTTCCTCATACTTAGTTCCTCCCAGCAGTTACCAGTAATACTGAATCGCTGGTACTGTGGAAAGTAGAGGACATAACACTGATCTTACTGATGAACCAGGGTTGAGTTCTAGAAAATCAGGCAATAATTTTAGACATTAGAATTGAGGTTCGTAGAAGAGTAAGTTAATGAATGAAGAGTAATAATAAATGAAAATAATAAAGAACAAATAAATTAAAAAAAAAAAAGACTGCTTTCAACTATGCAGATAAAAAAGTAGGAAAGATCTGCAGATCATCCACACTGCTTTTATGTTTATCTATAACACCTATCATACTTTAAAAGTTAAATTATTTTATTTCTACTTAACCTGCACTTTGCTACTCTTAGGGAGGAAGTCTAGGAATATCATAAAGATTATTTAAGTCTACTCATGTTATTGTTTAATCCTGCAGTGTCTGTCTGCTCATGTTTCTTCCCTCTTTACATGTGTGGTACTCTTCATTCCTTTCCTTTCCTTCCCTTCCCACACTCTTTCCCTTCAAGCCCTAGCTACACAACCTGTCCATCTGTTCAGTTACTCTTTGAGTTTGTCCTCTGTAAAAGAGGTAGCTGCAGCACAGCAAACAGTTATAACCAGTAGAAGAGATAAGAGCTCATCTTCCGGTAAGGAAGAAAAATATTTACACAGTGACTGTGCCTTATGGAATACTGAGATGCTTAAAGAACCAATCAATGAAGTCTCAGACTTATTTATGCTTATCTTTGAGAGTTTACAGTATACTGCATTACTAAAAAAGAAGTCAAGAAGAAGATCTGACTTTGAACGCAGAAAAAAACCTTAGAGTTACTGAATGGCAGGCTTAGCTTCAGGTCTTGAAAAATACTGAAGCAAATAGATTGTTTATTTGCAGGTAATTAAAATGTAATAGGAGGAAGAGTGTCAGCTAACATGACTTTTGCTAGAGAAAACTGTGACAAAACAATCTAATATCTTACTTTGACAAAGTAAAAATCTTTGAAGTCAGAGAGAAAATAACAAATGTTAGTTATTTTGATTTTAGTGTATTTAGTGCTTCTCTAGTTCTTATTATGAGTCTCCTCTGCAGGTCTGTAAACAGGGATTGAACTACTCTATTGAAATACAGGCTGGGTGGTGAATGGATGGAGAGCAGCCCTGAGGAAAAGGACCTGAGGTTCTGGGTTGATAAAAAGCTCAATATGAGCCTGCAGTGTGCACATGCAGCCCAGACAGCCAACCGAGTCCTGGGTTGCATCAAGAGCAGTGTGGTCAGCAGGGCAAGGGAGGTGATTCTGCCCCTTTAATCTGCTCTCATCAGACCCCACCAGGAGTACTATGTGCAGTTCTGGAGCACAGGGAGGAAGGACATTTAAGTGTTGGCGTGTGTCCAAAGGAGGGCCACAAGGATGATCAGAGGGCTGGAGCAGCTCTCCTATGAGGACAGGCTAAGAGAGTTGGGGCTCTTTAGCCTGGAGAAGAGAAGGCTTTGAGGGAACCTGATAGTAACCTTCCAGTATCTGAAGGGGGCCTACAGGAAGGCTGGGGAGGGACTATTTACAAGGTCTTGCAATGACAAGACAAGGGGCAATGGGTTTAAACTGGTAGAGGGGAGATTTAGACTGGA
>VWZE01021387.1:5114-22724 GCA_013396675.1 Eubucco bourcierii | reverse complement strand
GGGGAGGGGGAGGGCAGGTAACTCCCAAACCATCACAGAAGGAAGGCAATGACATAATGAAGGAACAGCTCAAAAAAAGTCTCTGTCAGGTTTCTTTAGAATGGAAGGAGAATGTTCTTTTGGCAAAAATTAACTGCACATCATGGTTTTATGCAGTCTGACCGGGCTGAAGAAGTGAGTTTTTAGGATGCCCACATACTGGAGGAATTGTGGTCCACACAGTGAAGCTCCCAGAGGAGTCCCTAGTCCTGTGATGTTCCACAGCAGTCTGCAGCCACTGCATTGCACTTAGAAACACAGAATCATAGAATGGTAAGGTTGGAAGGGACCTCAAGGATCATCCAGTTCCAAGCCCCTGCCATAGGCAGGGACACCTCCCACTAGTACAGCTCACTCAAGGCATCATCCCAACCCAGCAGTTGCTGTCTGGGCTGCACTCACACTGCAGCCTCATCTTGAGCTTTTCATCAGCCCACACCCCCAGGGCCTCTTCCTCAGGGCTGTTTTCAAACCGTTCCCCAGACAGCCTGCAGTTGTGTTTGGCATTGTGCCTACCCAGGTGCAGGACCTTACACTTGGCCTTGTTGAATGTCATGAGGTTTACCTGGGCACAGGTCTGCAGACTGTCCAGGTCCCTCTGGATGGATCCCTGCCCTCTAGCAAGTCGACTGTGCCACACAGCTTGGTGTCATCTGCAAACTTGCTGAGGGTGCACTGATTCCTCTGTCCATGGCACTGACAAAGATTCCACTTAAGCGGGCAGGCTTCAGCAGACATGAGCAAAAGTGCTTATTTTCAGCATAAACAACCTAACAGTTGGACTGGGCAAACAATTTTTGCATGCAAATCAATTTCATCCAGATTTCATGCAGCAAAGAAATCCCTGCCCACCCAAAGCCTTCACTTTCATCATCTCCTGGAGTGTTTTGAATCAGTTTACGGCAGCCTCACACAGGCTTCGCCATATTAGCTGCTGTAAAGTGAGCTAAAACCATTACAGAAATGACTGCGCCCAATCAACCGAGGCTAAGAATATAATATTCAGAGTGTTGCAGACAGAAAGAGCTCTGACCTACAGCTGTCCAGCAGCTTCTCTGAGAAAACTGCCACCATTCATAATGTGACATGCCCCCGTGCCTTGTCTCCTTTGCTGCTGAGGCATGCTGCTTGGATGTTAAGAAATGTCATTCTTTGAGACCTGCAGAAGGAATCAGAGAAGACTTTGCCTTCCCACTCATCTTGTTCAAAGAGAAAAAGTCTGTATGTTTCAAGAGTCTTCAGCAAAAGATGAAAATAACAATTTAAGAAGTGGGAAATTGATCTTTTACACAATTGGAATCATAGAATCATGGTAAGGTTGGAAGGGACCTCAAGGATCAGCTAGTTCCAACCCCCTGCCATAGGCAGGGACACCTCCCACTAGTACAGCTCACTCAAGGCATCATCCAATCTGGCCTTGAACACCTCCAGGGAGGGAGCAGCCACAACCTCCCTGGGCAACCTGTGCCAGTCTCTCACCACCCTCACTGCAAACAACTTCCTCCTGACATCTAATTTCAATCTCCCCTCTGCCGGTTCAAACCCATTGCCCCTTGTCCTGGCATTGCAAGGCCTTGTCAATAGTCCCTCCACAGCCTTCCTGTAGGCCACCTTCAGATACTGGAAGGCTACTCTAAGGTCTCCTGGAAGCCTTCTCTTCTCCAGGCTGCAGAGCCCCAGCTCTCTCAGCCTGTCCTCACAGCAGAGCTGCTGCAGCCCTCTGAGCATCTTGGTGGCCTCCTCTGGACCTGCTCCAACACTTCCATGTCCTTCCTGTGCTGGGGGCTCCAGAACTGCACACAGGACTCCAGATGGAGTCTGAGTACTGTTAAAGATGGTTTCTAAGAAGGGCTGGAACAATCTTTTTAGCAAAGCTTGTTGTAATCAGACAAGAGGTAATGGTCTTAAACTAAAAGGAGGCAGGTTCACACCAGATATAAGATACATTTTTTACAATGAGGGTGGTGAAACACTGCAACAGGCTGCCCAGATTGCTGGTGGAAGTCTCATCCCTTGAAACATTCCAGGTCAGGTTGGATGGAACTCTGAGCAACATGTTCCAATTGAAGATGTCCTTACTCAACACAGGGGAACTGGACTAGGGGACCCTTGAAGGTCCTTCTAACCCAAAGTATTCTAGGAATTTACTCACTACTTGCACATTCTGTGTAAAGTACAAAGGACTGTTGTTATCCCTCTCTGAAGAAATAGCTGTGTACAGCTTTTGTATGATTTGAGGTCGTGTTTGCTGCCTTTCATCATTATATGTTGGTACTCCCAGTGTCAGTCTGAGCACATTTGTAACTTTACTACAATAAAATACACCTTCTGTAATTGGTATATGTTTGCCCTTTCTCCGAGTATCTAAATCAAAACAACCCAACAGTGGATTTGTGTCTGGGGATTTTGGTAGCAGGGGAGAGGACTAATAACATAGTTACTGTAAGGAGCTTTGAGAAGTTCATCCAGTTCCAAGCCAGATCCTCCTCTGGCCAAGGCTGAGCTAATCAGTGCTTCTGCAGTAACACATTTAAGAGGGGAAACCTATTGGTCCAGTTCCTTTGTTTGGAGAGTTCTTTTGTTTGTAAGAAGAGTGGAATATGGTAGAGAAAGCCATGTGGATGTGGAAATCAGTGTGGTAAGCATGTTGAAGAAGTCTCCCTTTGGCCCATGGAGAAATGTCCCAGGTTGGGAACTATAGGGTTAAAAAAGTCCTCTAGGGACTTGAAGATTATTATTCAATCCCATAATTCTGTTATCTCTTCATAAGCTCACAGCCAGACCAACTTGCTCTCCTTTCCTCCCCCTCCAGCCTTGTGCCAGGCAGGAGCTGCGTCATCGGGACAAACATGTAAGGATAAACCTGGTTTGGGGCCTACAGAGGCTGTGCTTAGGCCTCTTGGGTGGTAGAGGCATAGGGCAGGGTGGGGGGGATTGGCACCCTGGGGATGATAGATTTAGTTTTGGGTTGGGGGAATTTCAGGGGGTTTGCTTATGGATTCTGTATCTGCTTTGTAATTTCTATCTGTAAGTCTCTCCAAATATCATTCTGTTTTTCCTACAATTCCTTTGAGATCTTTATTCTGTCAGCTCTTTAAACCCATGACAAGAGACAACAGGCTGAGCCCTTGCTGCCCTTAAAGATCAAGTGGGGCAGAATCCTGTCTGCAGCCTGTGATGGCCACCACACTGGAGCAGAAGATGACTCTAAAGGAAACCTGTGCTGGAGTGGTCCATTGCTGGGAGGACTACAACCCACAGAAGGGATCCACACTAGCTGGAGATGTTCATGGAGAACTGATTTACATGGGAGGAACACTAAGTGTCCATAAGGGAAAACTGTGAGGAGTTTTTCCCTTAAAGAGGAACAAGCAGCAGAAACAATACAAAACTGGGGCTGACCACAACGCCCATTCCCTGCTCCTCTGTGCTGCTGGCAGAGGGGAGGTAGCAAAGCTGGGACCAGGAAGATTGGAGGAAAGTGTGTTTAAGATTGTTATTCTCTTGCTCTGATTCAGTTGGTGGATTGGTGGTGGTTCTGTTTAAATTACAGTGGTTTTGTTTCCCTAAATGAAATTCATCTTTTGCCCATGACCATAACTGGAGAGTGAGCCCTCTCTGCCCTGTGTTATATTTTCTCCTCCCCACCCCAGGGGAGGGGAGTAGGAGTGGGTGGCTGCACTGTGCTTTGTTGCCATCTGGGTGGGCTCAGACCATGACAGTCTATTAAGAAAAACTTTTATTTCTGAACTGTTTAAGCCATAGTGACAGAAGCAAATATATAGACAGCAGCCACTAGCTACTTTTTGTCCCAGGGAGCACTACAGTAGCTGTAGCAGAGTGGGAAAATGAAGGGGTAGTTTTGCTGCTTATGAGGGTGTATTTTTTTTTGGCTGGTGGATAGGAGGTGAACAGGGACCAGCAGATTTTGATGGTTTTCCCCATGTTGATTGGTTGCCCAATGTATTTTAGACAGACCAACTGGTTATTTCTTGTATTTGGCAGCAAATCTTTGAGGAAGAGACTCAGGGAACTTGCTCAGGGGGAAATCTTGGAAGGAATTGAACAGAGTCCCTCCAAAAATTGCTGCTCACACAACAGCCTTTCCTTTCCACTCTCTAGTACTGCAGTCCTTACTGCTATCACAGCAGTAAAATGGTAAACAAGTTACTTCTACAAAAGAGATGGATGGGAATTAAAATATTTAAATCACCCAGCTGCCCATGGGGACCTCATTAGTACTCAGTTTGCCTGTGAAAATACCACATTTCAGCAAGCCATCATATTATTACCTCACTTGCAATGCAAACACTGCTGTGCCATGACACTAGGTGAACCCCAGAAGACCTGTTGCGAACAAACTAGCCTAGATTTCTTGCACAGAAGGAAGGAAGTCCAAAAACTGACAGTGTAGTTGAAGTGGTAGCAAGCAAAACAGCCTGATTCTACTAGTTTATACTTTTTCAAGGGGTCTTTTCCTACAGTGCTGGATAGAATGACTCAAAATGCCTGACAAATTTTGGTGGGTTTTTATGAAGAAGTCACAGCAACAGTAGACAAGGGAAGGGCAACTGATGGCATCTACCTGGACCTGAGTAAGGCATTTGACTCTGTCCCACATGGTATCCTGGGCACCAAACTGGAAAAACATGGACTGGATGGGTGGAGCATTGCTGGGTGAGGAATTGGCTGGATGGTGGCACACAGAGAGTGGTGATCAAGGGCACAATGTCCACCTGGAGACCAGTGCCAAGTGGTGTCCCTCAGGGGTCAGTGCTGGCACCAGTGCTGTTTGACATCTTTGTCAGTGCCATGGACAGAGGAATCAGTGCAGCCTCAGCAAGTGTGCAGATGGCACCAAGCTGTGTGGCACAGTCACTTGCTAGAGGGCAGGGATCCATCCAGAGGGACCTGGACAGGTTGCAGAGCTGTGCCCAGGCCAACCTCAGGACATTCAACAAGGCCAAGTGTAAGGTCCTGCACCTGGGTAGGCACAATCCCAAGCACAAGTCCAGGCTGGGTGGAGAATGGCTGAGAGCAACCCTGAGGAAAAGACCCTGGGGGTCTGGGATGATGAAAAGCTCAAGATGGGGCTGCAGTGTGAGTGCAGCCCAGACAGCAACCGAGTGCTGGGCTGCAGCAAGAGCAGTGTGGGCAACGGGGCAAGGGAGGGGATTCTTCCCATTTGCTCTGCTCTCCTCAGACCTCACCTGGCGTCCTGTGTGCAGTTCTGGAACCCCCAGTACAGGAAGGACATGGAAGTGTTGGAGCAGGTCCAGAGGAGGCCACGAAGATGCTGAGAGGGCTGCAGCAGCTCTGCTGTGAGGAGAGGCTGAGAGAGTTGGGGCTCTGCAGCCTGGAGAAGAGAAGGCTTCCAGGAGACCTGACAGTAGCCTTCCAGTATCTGAAGCGGGATACAGGAAGGCTGGGAAGGGACTATTGACAAGGTCTTGTAATGCCAGGACAAGGGGCAATGGGTTTGAACTGGCAGAGGGGAGATTTAAACTGGATGTTAGGAGGAAGCTCTTTCCAGTGAGGGTGGTGAGACACTGGCACAGGTTGCCCAGGGAGGTTGTGGCTGCTCCCTCCCTGGAGGTGTTCAAGGCTACTGGATGATCTTTGTGGTCCCTTCCAACCTTACCATTCCATGATTCTATGACTCTAAAATCACTTCCATATTCACTTAATAACTATTTCTTTTCAAAAATACCTTTCTTGGTCTTGTACATTAAAAATATGTCAAACATGTATAACATTACTTTTAATTCCTTTATTTCAGTATTTTAAAAGTTGCATTAGAAGGATTAAACTTATGTTTTTCAGAGGTAACTTGCTCAGGCATGAATCCATTCCCACTGACACATGAATGCTAACTGACCTCTTGAGGAAGAAAATCCTGGGAGGGGTAGAGTTAATTCTGATTCTTTTGGCTTTCCTTATTTCTCATTCCAAAATGATAATTGAAGACATATCCACATGCAGAAGGTGTAGAAAGTAGCTACTGTTCAGCGACCATTAAACACTTTCAAAATTCACATCCTAAATTCTCATTTGAAATACATCTTGTCTTCAAAACTTTTCACGTTATAGTATTTTCAGTCTAATGAATAATTCTCTTAATGGAACAGGAGTCCAGAATAACTTTCAGGTAACTTAAAGATTTAGGGAGCTAAGCATACATCATGTGGAATGAACTCTCTGTCTTCCACACTGTTGGTGTAGATATGATTATAGAGCTTTTCATTATATATATTCCTTTCCCCTGGATAGCTTTAAAAGGATGGGATAGAATATTTAGATCTAGTTTCATTTCTTCAACTATTAGCAGCATGACTCTTGCTAACAGATCACTGCTGATGGACTCCATCTAACAGGACTTCAGCCACCTCTCAGTTCTCTATCTACTTAAAGTTACTGCTCTGTATTTAAAGGACATGAAGAGCACTTCCAAAGGAGTGACTCCAATCACCTCTCCTTGACACCCATCTCAGGACAGGGTGAACCATCCTCTTCAGCTACCTATCTCCTACTGGCAAGAGAAACTAAATAGCTTGCAGAGACATCTAAATTTCTAGGCAGGTGAGATGAATCTCAGCCTGTCTGTTCATTCACAGTAGATTTCACTTGTGCAATTTCCTGAGTGATACAATATCATACCTGGATTTGCATCTCTAAGCTGAAGGATTGTACAGTAAAATGCAAAAGGGGAGCTTTGAAGAAATCACTTCAAAAGAGCTTTAAAGGGTTTGAATTATTTTTCCTGCCACTAACACCCCTTGATTTCCCACCAAGACCCATGAAACTTGAACAGGCTGTCTATCTCTTCTGCATGCTTAATATATTCCTCTCTCCTCCAAAGCATCTGTATCATATGCAGAGGGAAATGTGTTTTTATAAACAACTCAGGAGTCAGCAGGAGGTGAGATGATAGCTGGCTGGTGAGGCACCAGTTAAAGACAAGATATTCCAGCATTGCAGGAGATGGAGTCAGATGAGCCTAACTCCAGGAGGGTTTGATTTTTATCTTAATAGTTCCCTGTCCCTGCATGGCTTTGAGTAAAACACCATAAGAAGAAGGAAAGCAAAAGCTGCAATGTGTGACAATTACTATTTTTTTCCCAGTATTGTGCTTGTGGGTAAGATCTCTTTTAGAAGCCATTAGAGTTTATCTTGACTGCCAGCTATCACAAGAGACTGAAACTGGATAATGAACAACTGATACCTGCCACATTTTGTTTGATTTGTTTTGCACTTTGTCATGCTACTAATACTTAAAAAAAAGAAAAAAACCAACAAAAAAACCCCAACCAAAAACAGAAACAAAAATAACCAAAACAAAACCCAGGAAACTTTACCTTTTTTGTTGCAATCAAAGAAGCAGCCTTAAAAGTAAAAGCTGGCTGGCAGTTTGTACATTTTTGGTATTCGCAGTATCCTCAGCCTGACAGAACAAGCCAGAAAACAAATGTGGAAAAGAACACCTTGGGGAGAGCTTCAAAAAGTAGGTTCTTTTGCAATCAATGCCATGTAATTTACATATTTATTTAAACTCTGTGTGCATGTAACCCATGAAACACTGGGAACACTTCATCCTATTGGTGACNCAACCTGTGCAATAGAACTGTTGGAGCGGGTCCAGAGGAGGCCATGAAGATGCTGAGAGGGCTACAGCAGCTCTGCTACGAGGAGAGGCTGAGAGAGTTGGGGGTCTGCAGCCTGGAGAAGAGAAAGCTTTGAGGAGACCTTAGAGTAGCCTTCCAGGATCTGAAGGGGGCCTGCAGGAAGGCTGTGGAGGGACTATTGACAAGGTCTTGCAATGCCAGGACAAGGGGCAATGGGTTTGAACTGGCAGAGGGGAGATTTAGGCTGGATGTTAGGAAGAAGCTCTTTTCAGTGAGGATGGTGGATGGTGAGACACTGGCACAGGTTGCCCAGGGAGGTTGTGGCTGCTCCCTGCCTGGAGGTGTTCAGGGCCTTGAGTGCCCTGCACTAGTGGGAGGTGTCCCTGCCTATGGCAGGGGGTTGGAACTAGATGATCCTTGGGGTCACTGCCAACCTTGCCATTTTAAGACCTTCCCTCTGATAAAAGCACAACACAAACGATCTGTCAATGCAAAATATTGCATCCCAGTTCCAGGAAGATTGCAGCACAGTGGTAATGCATCATGTGTGTCATTTCTTGCCTTTTAACCCAACAGAAGACCAGATACATATTTCAAAACAACAAGGGAAAACAGACCACGAGCAGCAACCTTGACTTAAATTTAAGGAGTCTGAAACAAGCAAGGTTCTGAGGCAAAAGCCTACCAACTGATAGTGAGTACAAGAGTCCCAGTCTCCTGTAAAGCAAATCCTCAAGTGGATTTCTTGCTGCTGCAGACCTTTAGCACAGTGCACAACATGAGTGCCTCTAAATGTCTTCCAGCTACTGAAATGCGGAGGAGGAAACAGCAGTCAGTGGTTGATGCTGCGTATCATAGAGTCATGGAATCATTTTGTTTGAAGAACATCTTTAAGATCAAGTCCAACCATTAACCCAGGATTGCCAACTCACTATTAAACCAAGTCCATCAGCACCATGTCTGTACACCTTTTAAATACCTTTACCTGTATTAGTGGGAGGTGTCCCTGCCTATGGCAGGGGGTTGGAACTAGATGATCCTCGAGGTCCCTTCCAGCCTTACCATTCTATGATTCAAGGATGGTGACTCAGCCATTTCCCTCAGCAGCCTGTTGCAGAGCCTCACAACCCTTTCAGTGAAAAAAATTCCCTAATATCCCATTAAATCTCCCCTGATGCAGCTTGAGGCCATTTCCCCCTGTCCAAATCACTTTGGGAGAAAGCACTGCCACCTTGCTACCACCTCCTTTCAGCTAGTTGTAGATGGCAATAAGGCCTCCCCTGAGTCTCCTTTTCTCCAGACTGAACAACCCCAATTCCCCCAGCTGCTCCTCATAATTCCTGTGCTCCAGACCTGCTGTCAACTTGGTTGCTCTTCATTGGACATGCCCCAGCACCTCAGTGCCCTTCTTGTGATGAGAGGCCCGAGGGTGTTTGAAGTGTGACCAATGCTGAGCACAGAAGGAGAATCACTTCCCTAGTCCTGCTGGCCACACTATTTCTGAGACAAGCCAGGATGCTGTTGTCTTTCTTAGCCATCTGGGCCCATGTTCATATCAGACAACTGCCAACCAACTTCTCCAGGTCTTTTTCCACCAAGCAGCTTTTCAGCCACTCTTCCTCAAGTCTGTAGTGTTGCATGTGGGTTATATTTCAATACAACTAATGTGATGATCAGTTCATTACACAGGAAGACAGAGGACAATTATTAGCTTTGGTGGTATTTCTAGGCATGTTTTGGAGAGTCCATATCAGGCAGTACCAGACTGACCATGCTTTGACAAACACAAAGCAAATAATATCCCCCCCATGAAATGCCAAATTATTCACACAAATTATCTCTTAGAAAAGGTTCTGCAATTGAAACAGCAAAATGCAATATCCACAACCTATGCATCTGGATTCAATGACCTTAGAGGCCTTTTCCAAACAAAATGATTCTGTGATTCTATACATTTAGCTCAGCACACAGCAAATCATCTTCATTTTTCTGAAGTATAAATGTAAATACTCGACAGTTTGTCTGGTCAGTTGCATATATATTATTTCAGTTTGTCTGGTTAGATATTGGCCTCATTATCCAACACAGCTACTGGTGACTTCTAGCCAAAATGTTATGTGCCATAGGCAGTCATTACCTGCCACACCACTGCTATCTCTGCTAACTTGTGACTGAAATCCAGTCAGGTTTACCTGTCTCTGTGCATCCAAGTTACTGATTCACCAAATGACACAATTTCTTCCCATTGTGAACTGGTGTCCTGGTGGTGGTGGAAGGAGTGCTTTTTCCTTCTGACACTATCAGCTGTTGGGCAAGGTGTGATACTGAGGTCCTGAGCCTCTGTGCACTAAGAATTCCGTAGTACTTGCAAGAACATCTTAGAGTGAATTGCTCAGGCTTGAAAATTTACACCTTCCCTAAACATAGAATCATAGAATCATAGAATGATAAGGTTCAAAGAGACCTCAAAGTTCAGCCAGTTCCAACCCCCTGCCATAGGCAGGAACACCTCCCACTAGTACAGCTCACTCAAGGCCTCCTCCAACGTGGCTTTGAACACCTCCAGGGAGGGAGCAGCCACAACCTCCCTGGGCAACCTGTGCCTGTGTCTCACCACCCTCACTGTAAAGAATTTCCTCCTGACATCTAATCTAAATCTTCCCTCTGCCAGTTCAAACTCATTGCCTCTTGTCCTGGCATTGCAAGACCTTGTCAATAGTCCCTCCACAGCCTTCCTGGAGCCCCCTTTAGATACTGGAAGGCTACTGTAATGTCTCCTGGAAGCCTTCTCTTCTCCAGGCTGCACAGCCCCAACTCTCTCAGCCTCTCCTCATAGCAGAGCTGCTGCAGCCCTCTCAGCATCTTNGTTGCTGTCTGGGCTGCATGTGCACACTGCAGGCTCATGTTGAGCTTTTCATCATCCCAGACCCCCAGGGCCTTTTCCTCAGGGCTGCTCTCAGCCATTCCCCACCCAGCCTGGACTTGTGCTTGGGATTGTGCCTACCCAGGTGCAGGACCTTACACTTGGCCTTGCTGAATTTCATGAGGTTGACCTGAGCACAGCTCTACAGCCTGTCCAGGTCCCTCTGGATGCATCCCTGCCCTCTAGCAAGTCGACTGTGCCACACAACTTGGTGCCATCTGCAAACTTGCTGAGGGTGCACTGATTCCTCTGTCCATGGCACTGACAAAGATGTTAAACAGCACTGGTGCCAGCACTGACCCCTGAGGGACTCCACTTGGCACTGGTCTCCAGGTGGACATTCTGCCCTTGATCACCACTCTCTGTGTGCCACCATCCAGCCAATTCCTTACCCAACAGTGCTCCACCCACCCAGTCCAAATGCCTTACTCAGGTCCAGGCAGATACCATCAGCTGCCCTTTCCATATTTTTTTATAATTTCAACTGGATACAACTTTCCTGTCTACTCTGATTCCTAAAACTCCTGTGTCAAACCTCCTAACTGACTGAGCTTACAACCACGAGCTAAAGAGCAGAAGCACAGCAGCAGGGAGCTTCATGACCTGTGTTCCCCTGTGGATCACCACTATACCAATTACACTGTATTTCTGCATTCAGGTTACCAGTTGGTGCAGAGCAGCTGTGAGTGTGCTTCATTTCCCAGGCAGTGATGTATGGCAACCATTGTACTGTGCTCCAGGTCCTGCAGCACCAAAGTCACTACAGGAGAGCAGCAATTTTAAAGAGGTGTTACAACTATACTTCATTGTTGCCCAAGGAGAGAGACTAATGACACAAAGCTTCATTAAAAAACTTCACTGGGTCTTGAAGTATCTTGGAGCTTCCAGCAAACTGAAGGCAAGAATGAGAGGTTGTGATTTTACTAATAAGCACAGGGACCTCTCTCTGGTTTCAAGGGCATATGTCATGGACAAGTCATCTAGAATCATAGAATCATAGAATCATAGAATGGTAAGGTTGGAAGGGACCTCAAGGATCAGCTAGTTCCAAGCTCCTGCCATAGGTAGGGACACCTCCCACTAGTACAGCTCACTCAAGGCCTCCTCCAACCTGGCCTTCAACACCTCCAGGGAGGGAGCAGCCACAACCTCCCTGGGCAACCTGTGCCAGTGTCTCACCATCCTCACTGTAAAGAATTTCCTCCTGACATCTAGTCTAAATCTCCCCTCTGCCAATTCAAACCCATTGCCCCTTGTCCTGGCATTGCAAGACCTTGTCAATAGTCCCTCCCCAGCCTTCCTGTAGGCCCCCTTCAGATACTGGAATCATAGAATCATAGAATGGTAAGAGGTTCTACACAGTGAACCTCTCTCCTGCTCCCAAACAACACTTTGCCTGATGCAAATAGCCCAGGCATTTTCTAGGAGAGCATTAGTTTGCATGAGCCAAAGCCACTGCAGGGACCCTGCAAAAACATGGACTGGTAATACAGGGATGGAAGTGTATCTGAACTCATTCCTTTGCTTTCCAGTTCACTTCTGTAGAAAACAAAAATGACAAAAAGATGCCTGGATTCCTTATGGGCTGCACTTTGAGCTCTGCATGTGATATAAACTAAAAGGAATCATAACTCTGGGGAGCAGTCAGAATATCCCAACAGCTTTGAATTCACCAGCAATAGTCCTACAAGAAAAAATAAAATAAAATAAAGAGAGTCAATTGAGACTGAAACCAAATAGCATTACAAGTTAATGAAACTCAAAATTCCAGGTAACTAGAAGTCATGGTTGTTAGCCAAATCTAGCTTGAGTCTCTTCCCTGCTAGGAAGAAGACAATATTAGCACTAGCAATACTCTAAAGCTTGCAAATGAGTTTAAGCCATGCAAAGAAACAACTTCCAGCTGAGCTGTTTGACCTAGGTCAATGCAGGGAAAACTCCCATTAGTCTGCCTTTTAAATGAGAAGCTTGCTTCAGGCTCCACTGCAGTAATAATTCATAGCCTCTACAGTCAGTCCAGCTGCCACGTGGAGTGGAAATTGCACTGACTAAAGCCACCTAGTAAATACAAATGCATTTGCATAACTCTCCTGCAAGAACTGATTGGCAGTCCCAGGGGCCAGGCTCAGTTTCTGCAGTCTCAAGTAGATGTGACTTGAACCTTACCAAGAAATCCAGGAACATTAAGTGAAGATCTTTCACTGAGCCACAGTTCTTCACTTTCTTCAGAGCTCTTCTGTTTCTACAGCACATTACAGCCCTGGATGATGGTGGATGCAGAATAAAATTGCCAATATGAGGTAGCAGCAAAACATAGTCCTCTCTTTCTGAATATATTTTGATAATTTGGGTGGCTATAAACAGCAACCTTTCATATACAGGAGAAAAAGGAAACAAGTTTCCAACCGTTCCTTAAAACTCTTAGACTTCTAGAAACTCAATCATTTCTCTTGATGAGACATACATCTGTGTTCCATCTCTTCTAGAGCCCACACAGACTTTGGGTTTGTCATATTTCTGTCCTCTGAAACATATATTTCATTCATTTTTTTAATTATTATTATTATTTTTTCCTAATACAACAAGTGGAATATTTCAGTATCAAAGATTTACCCAAAGGAGGTTTAAATCATAGAATTGTAGAATGATAGAATGGTAAGGTAGGAAGTGACCTCAAGGATTATGTATCACAGTATCACAGTATCATAAGGTTGGAAGAGACCTCAAGGATCATCAAGTCCAACCCTCTGCCATAGGCAGGGACACCTCCCACTAGTACAGCTCACTCAAGGCCTCCTCCAACCTGGCTTCAAACACCTCCAGGGAGGTTGTGGAGCACAGATTCTTTGCTCCACAACCTCCCTGGGCAACCTGTGCCAGTGTCTCACCACCCTCACTGCAAACAACTTCCTCCTAACATCCACTTTCAATCTCCCCTCTGACACTTCAAACCCATTGCCCCTTGTCCTGTCATTGCAAGACCTTGTCCATAATCCCTCACCAGCCTTCCTGTAGGCCACTTCAGATACTGGAAGGCTACTATCAGGTCTCCTGGAAACCTTCTCTTTCCCTGGCTGCAGAGCCCCAACTCTCTCAGCGTGTCCTCACAGCAGAGCTGCTGCAGCCCTCTGATGATCATCGTGGCCCTTCACTTGCCATAGTAGCATCATTCTACTTCTCATCTGCACAGATAAGATTTTTTTGGGGGAAAGCAGGACTCCAGCAATGCCTGCAGCAGTACTATTTACTTTAGTTGGAACAAAACAATAATATTTTTAGTTAATATTGATCTAATTGATTTTCTTTTGTCTGCACAAGACTTCAATTTTCTGACCTTTTCTTCTTGACTGAAACACACTGGATTTATTGGCTACCCCTGGAGCCATCCTACAGACTCTTCCCATTGCTGTTTCCAGACAAACTTCTGTGCTACCATTGCCCATCACAACCATGAATAACAAATCTGGCCTCTCTTTTGCTCATGGCACTGAGCAGCAGCCATATACTAGTAGGTCACTGATAAGTGTTGAGTCTGCAGAAGATGAAATAAAGTAGATGATCAGAGGGCTGGAGCAGCTCTGCTATGAGGACAGGAGAGATAGCTGTGCTGTCTCCAGCCTCTAGCTTCTTCTGTGGGCCAGTCACCCTTATCAGACAGCATCTTCCATAATGTGTAATGTTGTGGCCAAAAAAAAAAAAGAAAAAAAAAAAAAAAAAGGTTATTCAAAACTTGGCTTTCATTGAAAATCAGTTTTGTGATTCCAGTATCTGAAGGGGGCCTACAGGAAGGCTGGGGAGGGACTATTGACAAGGTCTTGCAATGACAGGACAAGGGGCAATGGGTTTGAACTGGCAGAGGGGAGATTGAAAGTGGATGTTAGGAGGAAGTTGTTTGCAGTGAGGGTGGTGAGACACTGGCACAGGTTACCCAGGGAGGTTGTGGCTGCTCCCTCCCTGGAGGTGTTGGAGGCCAGGTTGGAGGAGGCCTTGAGTGAGCTGTACTAGTGGGAGGTGTCCCTGCCTATGGCAGGGGGTTGGAACTAGATGATCTGTGAGATCTCTTCCAACCTTACCATTCTATGATTCTATGATTATTTAGTTTAGCAATCTCAGCTTATTCTCCTAAGCCACTTGTCTTATCCTGATTACCTTCTCATGACCACATCACAGGTCTTTCTGAAGCCTTCAGCAATGATAAATATATATACATATATACGTATATATGTATGTAAAGAGCAACTCTACTCTCAAGAATAAAGGAGAAAGCCTGCACAGCCCAAAGTCACCACCTGGTACAACCTTCACATTGTTCTGAGCATGTGCTTATGAGTGGGAGTGCTACAGATGCTTTACACTAAGGGCTTTGTCTCAACCCTTTCCAATGTAGTATTTGGCAAAATAAGAAGACTTAGAAAGCAAAATGTCCTGCCAAAATAAAAAGTCAGCTTGATAGAAGAGAAAAGAGAAGGTTATCCTCACTGAACACTCCTCTGTTAGCTTGGAACACATAATTAAACACAAAGATGCAGCCCAATATTTCCTCTCATAGATCAGGGTACATGGCAGCTGAACAAGATTGCATTGCTGTGATTTCTCCCTTACTGTCTCCACTCAGCAGGACAAGAAAACCAGCCATCCTTCATGCCTTAGGTACTCATCAGCTTCAAGGGTAATGTGGTGAATGATATATTCTTGCTACTTAGAGTCCAATTATCAGTGATAGAGGGAAGTCTCTGCAGTTCTGCCAAGGCCACTCTTACTGGTGTATGTACAACCAAAAAAAAAAACCAACAAAAAAAAGAAAACTTTAAGGCAGCTCTACTCATTCCCATGTTTGAGAAACTGATCCAGAAGTAAAGAAGGTAGCACCAAGGAAATGGCACAATACAGTTCCTCCATGCCTGTAGTCCACTTCTGCTTTTGACACCTGTAACAGTCAATCATTACACAAAGCCGATAGCTACACTAGAACTGCCTCACTGGCTCTCTGCTAGTATGGTTTGCTGGAAAATGTAGTAGTGACTTTTGTGTAGATACTAATTCATTAAAGCAAACTCTCAGCATGCTATTTGGATTGACATCCCTGTGAGGAGGAAGAAGGACTTGGGTAGCTACAGACTTGTCAGTCTGACCTCAGTGCCTCAGGAGCAGCTCATCTTGAGTGCCATGATGCAGCATGTGCAGGGCAGCCAGGGAATCAGTCCCAGACATCATGGGCTCATGTAGGGCAGGTCTTGCTTGATGAACCTGATCTCCTTTGTCAAGGTGACCTGCTTGGTGGATGAGGGAGAGGCTGTGGATGCTGTTCACCTGGACTTTAATAAGACATTTGACACTGTGCCTCACAGTATCCATCTGGAGAAACTGACTGTGCATGGCTTGGATGGGTGACTCTTTGCTGGGTTGAGAACTGGCTGGATGGCCAGGTCCAGTTGGCATCCAGTCACTAGTGGTGTTTCCCAGGGCTCAGTATTTGAGTCAGTACTCTTTAATATCTTTATCAATGATCTGGATGAGGGAATTGAGTGCTCCCTCAGTAAATTTACAGATAACATCAAATTTGGTGTGAGTGTTGATGTGTTCAAAGGTAGGAAGGCTCTGTAAAGGGACCTGGATAGGCTGAAGCAATGGGCTGGGGTCAGCTGTACGAGGTTTAACAAGACCAAATCCTGGGTCTTGCACTTGGGTGACAACAACCTCATCTAGGGGACCGAGTGACTGGAAAGACGCCCAGCAGAAAAGGACCTGGGGGTGCTGCTTGGCCACTCTCTGAACGTGAGCCAGCAGTGTGCTCAGGTGGCCAAGAAGGCCAGCAGTGTCCTGGCCTGTAACAGGAACAGTGTGACTGGCAGGAGCAGGGAAATGATTGTGCCCCTGTACTTGGCAGTGGTGATGCTGCACCATGAATACTGTGTGCAGTTTTGGGCCTCACACTAGGAGTAGGACACTGAGGTGCTGCAATATGTCCAGAAAAGGGTAACCAAGCTGGTGAAGGGTCCAGAGAAAAAAATCTTACACGGAGCAGCTGAGGGAACTGGGATTACCTCTCTAATCATGACCTAAACGAGTACATGTCAAATATCCTTTCAAATGTGATTAAAATATACCTATATAATGAAAGAAGGGAAAGAAGGAAATCTGAGTATACAAAGATGAAACCTGGAAACATCAGTTAGTATCTCCTATTGTAAAGGAATCACTGCAGTGACACTTCACAGAATCACAGAACTTCAGAGGTTGGAAGCAACCTCCAGAGATGATCAAGTCCAACCTCCTTGCCAAAGCAGGAGTAAGTGCCAAAGCAAAGTAGTTCACATGGAGATGCATCCAGGCAAGTTTTGAAAGTCTCCAGAGGAGACTCCACAACCTCTCAGGGCAGCCTGTTCCAGAGCTCTGTCACCCTCACTATAAAGAAATTTATCCTCATGTTGAGGTGAAACCTTCTATGTTAAAATTTATAGCCATTGCTTCTTGTCTTATTGCTGCTGACCACTGAAAAGAGATTGATCCCATCCACTTTACACCCACCCCTCAGATATTTGTACACATTGATCAGATCTCCTCTCAGCCTTCTCTTCTCCAGACTAAACAGCCCCAGGTTTCTCAGTCTCTCTTCACAGGGGAGATGTTCATGTCCCCCAGTCCTTGTGGCTGTCTGCTGGACTCTTTCCAGCATGACTCTGTCTCTCTTGAACCAGGGACCCAAAACTGGACACAGTATTCCAAGTGTGGACTCACTAGGACAGAGTAGATGGAGAGAAGAACCTCTCTAGACCTGCTGGACACATTTTTCCTGATGCACCCCAGGATGCCACTGGCTCTCTTGGCCACAAGGGCACATTGCTGGCCGATGCAGAACTTGCATAGACATAGTTGTGTAGCTCAGTTTGTTGTGGGTTGAGGGTGATGGATGACAAACTGCTTCAAGTTTGTTATGGAGGGGTATCAATTGGTGCAAGATTATAACTTTCCAACATTAATATTGTTTATTAATTTTGATATACAGAAGCCTTGCCCCTCCCCACC
>VWZE01021385.1:7501-20751 GCA_013396675.1 Eubucco bourcierii | reverse complement strand
ATTCTATGATTCTATGATTCTATGATTCTATGAATGACAGCTAAAAGATAAAGTTGATGATTTTATTAATCTTTCTGCACATACAATGAGCCACCACTATTACTATTTTCACCAGTTAATGTGCATGCCAGGCAAATTATAATATTTCTAGATCTTTTTTGAAGTCTTAAGAGATTTTTTTTTCTCCTGGATTTCTTTTTCAGTTCATAATATTCTGTTCAGCTTTCAGAATCAAGTTTTCTTGAATAGTTATTTGTTTAGCAAATCTAAGTTATTTTCTTTAGTAAGGAGATTTAGATAACTCTAATCCCTAGGAGTAAGAAATGCTCTACTCACTGTTTTGTGGGGCATAAAATGTCCTCCTGTTTGCATTCATGAATAAAATCAAAATTAGTTATTGTTAAATCACAGAAGATACAAGTTGTGTTAGAAATGGAGCTTGGAGGTGCATGTCAAATGTCAAAGGATTTGTCTAAATAATAAAAATGTTGAAATTATGCAATGTGGAATGGTTTGCTTTCTAACAAGAGAAGGTGACTTTAGCTGCAGGAATTGTAAGTGCATAGTAGTGGCAAATATGAAATTAAATAAATCCATGTGGAAAGCTTAGAGGAAGGTTTTTAGGCAGTACCATGTTCATTTGGATATCACTCTGAAAATTCTTTCTCTGTTCCCATACTGACTGTATCTCAGTTATAGTTCCTTCTGTTTTCTCCCAAGCTTTCCAAACTTCATCTTAGCAGCCTTTAAAAACTAGTGAGAAACCAAATCTTTTTTTATGTTGCAGTTCCTAGTTCTGTAGCAAGCTACTGCAGCTCCAGTGCCACCATGGACTGGTGAACGCCCCCATCAGTGCCATCGGGATCCTGCAAAACAAAGGAGGAGTAGATACAGCCCGCAGGAGGAACCCTTTCTAACAGGAAATGCAGAAGAGGTAAGAAAGACTTAGATTTGGGATAAAGTGATCCTAGTGTCCCGTGGCACCAGGCTTGGTGGCCCACAGTCTCCTTTGGTTCACGGTTTCATGTACTCACCCCCTCTATGGGTCCCCTGTCTGTCTGGCTTATCCAAACCTGCGATAATTTTCATGCTTACCCAAATGAGAGCATCCAAATGGAATATTTTCTCTATCAGACACTTCAGGAAGTAACCATAATCTGCCTGAAAGACTTCAAGATTTTACACTGTCAGACCCGTGCACCTGCTAAAATACGGGACTAGAAATAAATCTAGGACTACAGTAAGCAAAAGCAGCTACAAGGCTGCCAGCTTTGGGAAGTTTATGTTGACAAATCTCCAAGTTTTGCACCTCAGAAAAGGAGCTGCTCTTCTCTACATCTAATCTCCGTCCCTGGAGATGTTTAAAAGATGCTGAGGGACGTGATGTAGTACCAGACTTGGTTGTGTTAGAGAATGGCTGGACTTGATGGTCTTAAAGAGTTTTTCCAAACAAAAATATTCTGTGATCAAACTCTTTGGTGAAATCCCTGTAAGTCTAACACAAGTGTTGAGCAGCCAGGGGAGATTTTAACTGGAAGATATTTTCCATGAAAGGGCTGTTGGGCTCTGGAACCAGGCTGCCCAGGGAAGTGGTGGAGTCCCCATTCCTGGAGGGTTTTAAAAGCTGTGTAGATGTGATGCTGAGGGACATGGTTTAGTGGTGGCCTGACAGCACTGGGTTAATAGTTGGACTTAATGATCTTAAAGGTTTCTTTCAACCTAAACAGTTCTGGGATTCTAAGAGTATAACCTCAAACTACTCAAGCTGGTGTCTGTCATATGTCCTTTGATGGAGGTGAGTCCTGTAATCCAGCCTTGGATGAGTCTGGTTTGGGCTAGAGCTTAAGTTCTGAGGAACCGCAGTCATTAGGTATAGAAAATAAGAGGTATTGGGCAGCAGAGGGGCAGAAGCAAGGACATGCACAGAAAATAGAGGTTTTTCAATGTGTCTCATAAAGGCTGTCACCAGGGTCAAGGAATGAATGAGAAATGAGACAAGCAGATGCCATTAGGCTTCAGCATTCAAGTTTGGTTGGTTTTGGTTTTTTTTTTTTTAAGTCCCTCCTCTCAGGATCATTAAAGGATCAAAAGAAAATTTATTCACGCCGTTCTATCTTGTATGGTCTCTTACTTTTATATTTAAACAGTGACTCCCATATCTGTGTTTGTGTTTGCAGGCAGTGGAGGTGACTAGCAGAAATCTGAGGGTTTTTTTTTTATTATTAGGGCTTCTTGAAGTTTAAACTTCTAAATCATATGCACAAAAAATATTAAAATAATGCTATCAAAGGTTCAGTCTTTCAGAGATTCAGTTCATAAATATGCACTTTGATGGAGGAAATGCATACCCTTTTATGCAGTATGAATGTCATCAAGGAGATATTCTCATGCTAATTATTACAGACAATTCATGGCTGAACAGCTCTCAGATAATGTAAGAAATGGTGGGGGCTTATTTCCACATTCTTCTGTTCTCCTAAAGCTCCTCTTAACCACTTCTTCACTAGCTCTGCCGTTTCGTTTGCCACTTGCCACCTCCAGGGAGAAGGAGCTTGTGGCTTGGAAACAGTTGTTGGGCATGGTGCTAAGCATTGGCAGCCCAGAGCAGTCCCAGCTGGGACCTGCATGGACCCACCCTGGGCTAGGAGCCCCATTTCAACCAAGCTTGGAGCACCCACCCCTTCCCTGGTTACTCTGAAGGTGCAGGTGTAGGGCTTGCTGCAGCAACCCCACATGTGGCTCCCTTGCAAGTGGTAGGTGTTAGCAGTAAATCTACCTTTGTACTTAGACCAGGTAATGAGGAATCATCAGTCATACAGTCATATCCCACATAAGCAGAGGATACTTAGGGTAAGACTCTTCTCTGGGTTCAGGGAAGGGTAATGAAACTGGTGAAGGGTCTGCAGAAGAGATCTTGTGAGGAGCAGCTGAGGGAACTGGGGTTGTGCAGTCTGGAGAAAAGGAGACTGAGACCTCACTCTCCACTACTCCCTGTTAGGAGGTTGGAGCCAGGTAGGAGTTGCTCTGTCTGGTAACAAGTGATAAGACAAGAGGAAATGGCCTCAAGTTGCACTAGGGGAGGTTTAGATTGGATATTAGAAGAAACTTCTTCCCTGAAAGGGTTGTCAAGTCCTGAAACAGGCTCCCTAGGGAGACAATTGAATCCCTGTGCCTGGAGGTGTTTCAGAAGCAGGGATGTGGAGCTGAGTGACATGGTTTAGCCCTAGCCTTGGTAGAGAATGATTTGGCTCTTTGATATTAAAGGTCTTTTCCAATCAAAATGATTCTATGATTCTAAGTATCAGGGTTTGCACAAGAAATGCAAATGCATGATGAAATTGAAGAATTAGACTGTGGTGACCCAGCATGGATTTGTGACCTTCACTGTTGGCATCTCTACATCATTAATGGGAGAAAATCTCGGAAGTCTCCAAGGAAGCTGAGGAAAACCATCAGGTCCTTGCTGAAGGCTCAATTTCAGGCTTCTGGCAGTAGCTGCAAGCCTCTCGAGCTGCAAGAGATGTGGAAAATAAACAAATGAGGAAAAATAGCTGAAGGCAGAACAAGTTTAATACATTTTTCCTTTTGTGTTGGAGCAGGGGGGGAAGCATGTCCCAGATTTCATGCTGACTGCTGATGACCATTACTTATGTAAGGAACTTTTGGTTTTCCAGGCTGACTGACCTTGGCAGCCCTGTGTCCCTGTTTATTTCTCCACAAATCCAGGATTCTGTGGCAGCTTCTGCAGTGCTCTGAACAGAGGCAGGCTTGTCAGCTCATAGAGTACCTTCTTCCTATTTCTTCCTTCCTTTTCTTTCAAGAAAAAATGGAAAGACTAGTGCTGCATTCTATCTGCTGGGAGGGGTTTTAAAGCAGGGCAGAGTATTTCAGTTTGCTGTGGAGCTGGGTAGCATAGAGTAAATGTTGTGTAGAAAAACAGTCCCTTGAAATGGCTGCTGGAAGGAGTGAATTTAGGTGGTAAAGAAGGAATAACTGAGGTCGAGCATCCTGATAAGGTTGTGGTGTTTGCATCTCCTCTGGGTGGGCACAGACACCACTCTGTGCCATTGTGCTGTCAGTACAGATCCTGACCAGGACTCGAGGAGAAGAGCTGTAATGTGCATAAGTGTGAACCAGAAAATGCCAGGTTTCCAGGTCAGGGAACTTACTGAAAAATAAGTGGGGGGGAAAAAAAAGTAACTGGCAGCTGAACCAGGGTTTAATTTTAGCAGCACAGCACCAAGTGATGGGAAGGTCTGTTAGGATTTTACCACCATGGATCTGAAGCACTACAGAGCTGGTAAAGTGCCATATTTTTTTTTAGATTGGGTCACAGCTGGGTTTTAGGGCACATCCCATTCTGGAAACCCTTCAAATCAGCATGCAGTTATCCTCCTGTACCCCTTACAGAGGACCTGGGCTCTCTGAAGCTGTCCAGAAGCAAGAATTGCCCAGCTGTGCTCCAGGTTTATTTTTCATTTGGATGACCCCCAAATCAGAAAGAAAGTAGGATAGCCTGAAAAGTTCAGGTGGAGGTTTGCTAACTGAGTGCGTGAGCTTCTTACAAACCATCTTGGCAAAACACAAGACAACGGTGGAGTGGCTGGGTCCCAGCACATGTGGGGCTAGCATGACAATGCCATGTGATGGTTTTCCTCTTGACATCCTGAGGAGGCTGGCTGCCAGGTCCTCACCCTGCACTGACAAGCTTCTTGGGCAGGGCTTTCAGGGATTGCTGCAGAAAGGCCACTCACCCTTTTCTTCCCCTTAGCCTGAACACAAGCCACTTCCAGCCAAATCAGTGGTTAAGTCTGAGCCACTCATAGTGAGTGTTATTCCACTACTGTTTGTGCCTGGTTTATGCTTCACGCATCCAAATGGAAAATGAAACATCAGTTTGTTCTCCCTTACTCTTTCCATCTGCTACCAGTCCTTGAGCTGCTGTGGCCAAGCCACATAGCAGACATCACAGTGTCACTAAGGTTGGAAGAGACCTCAAAGATCATCAAGTCCAATCCATTACCACAGACCTCAAGACTAGACCATGGCACCAAGTACCACGTCCAAACCCGCCTTGAACACCTCCAGGGACGCTGACTCCACCACCTCCCTGGGCAGCCCATTCCAGTAGCGAATGAGGCAAGGTAGAGGGGGTGGAGTGGTGATATAAACATGTATATGTGTTATAAAAACCTTAGGCAACCTCCCTAGGACAGGGAAGAAAGGTTGCTTGCTGTTTAGATTTATGTAATTGCAAGTATACCCCAGGTAGGAACAAGAGATTTGTCAGTTAAAGCAGGCCAGTCTCATTTAAATGTGATTAAAAACCTCTTGATGCTATTACGCCTTTCATCTTTGTTTAAAATGTGTGGTTTTCCCCTCCCCTCTTTCCAGGACCAGTTGTGACTCACGTGGCTTGTTCTGCATGGATGAGTTTTTAACTTGCAATGTGATCCTGTTGTTGCAGGCTCATCCATCCCTCAGACATCTCTGATGCACTCAGGTGTAGGATCAGACCTGCCTTTCGTAAACTAATCCAGGAGGCTCTTAGTCTCTCCTGCTGTTATTCTAGGTGTAGCCAGGAATTGCCAAACATGCACACTGTAACCAAGGTGCTTCTTTTTGTTCTCATCAGTTCTGAACCTTTCAACTGCAATAGAATAAGAAAATTGTTTGGGTTGGAAAAGACTTCCAAGATCATCAAGTCCAACAATCAACCCAACACCACTTGTGGCCATCAAACCATGTCCTTTCTTGAACACCTCCAGGGATGGTGACTGCACCACCTCCTTGGGCAGCTTGTTGCAATGCATGACCCCTCCTTTCAGTGAAGAAATTTCTCATATCTACTCTAACACACACACACAGACTTTCTTTGTCCTAAGGAACCTTTTAGACCATTTCTGAGACAGGAATCAGGCTTGTTTGCTTTAACCGCTCATAAATATTTAAGGTTTGACTTTTGGGGTCAACTTTACCCTTTGCTGGTTTTCTGCTCCTGGGAAAAGAGGCTTAGCTTTACTTTTTTACCCAGCTACTGTGTGAAGTGCTGAAAGAAGGAAGCAACATGGCATAGTAAGGGTGACTTTTATGAATACGTCTTTCCAGACCATGATTCTGACAGCAGGTCACAGAATGGCTTTCTGAGCAGCTTATCTTGAAGTCCTTGGTGAGTCATCGAGAAGACCAATGCTTTTTAATCTCAGTCATTCAAAAACTGAGGTATCTGTCTCAGGGAATTACAGTATGGGGGTATCAGAAGGGTTCTCTGGAGGCCATTTACCCACCCACCCTGAGAAGCAGTCATCCCAGAACAGGTTGACCAGAATTACAGTGTCTAGGTGGGTTTCAGAAGTCTCCAGAGAAGGACACTCCACAGTCTCTTTGGGCAGCCTGCTCCATGACTCCAGCACCCTTACAAGTTCTTCCTTAAATTTAGGTGGAGCTTCTGTGTTCTGTTTTGAGCCTGTTGCCCCAAATCCGGCTGCTGGAAACCAGTGAGAAGAGTCTAGCCCCATCCTGTTGCCCCCCACCATTTAGGTCATGCTGAGCATTGATCAGCATCCCCTCCCAGGCTGCTCATCTCCAGGCTCAACAGCTCCAGGTCTGTTAGCGTTTTCTCCTCACAAAGATGCTCCATGCTCCTCAGCATCACTGTAGTTTCTCTTGGACTCTATTCAGTATTTCCCAGTCTTTTTTGAACTGGAGAGCCCAGAATTGGATACAATACTCCAAATGCGGCTTCACTTCTAGCAACACTTTGGCAAATCAAAAGCTTGCTGAGACCCACCAGCAGAACTAGGGCTGCAGGGCTTGACCTCGCTATCTGGGACAAAGGAGCTAAGGGAGAGCACACAAAGGTGTGAGTAAATTAGTGGCAATTTTCTGTGCTGATAGAATGACCATAAAGGGGTCCCACAGGAGAGGATGACATAATCTCCCTTTCTTTTAAACTCAAACTTAGTAATTTCAAAAATAAACCAAGCATTCTGTTTTGTGCTGTTCTTTCATCACTCTCTAAATTTCTACTTCCATCCCAACAGGGAAAACAAAGCTGAACAGAAGTTTTAATATATTAAATCAGAAACACAGACTGGGAGGGAAGATAAGAATCCAATAGCACCAAGAAGACAGAATAGAATCAGCTATAAATGCTTTATGTGGCAGGATTAGGAGGTCAAAAAGGCAAAATCTTGGGTGTTCTCTCAGGCAAGGATGTCAGATCAGTGGCCTCACTAAGGAATCTAGCAGGAGGAAGATTCAGAAGTAGGCATTTTCATGTAGTGTTCTCTGCCGCAACAAATAGAGACTATAAAGCTCTGCTCTGGGTTTACCCTTGGGGTGTTTATGGCCGAGATGGTTGCTCCTCTGATCTTTGGCTGTATCTTTTCTTAACTTGTTTGAACAAACGGCTCTTAATACAGGGTGTATTGATAAGCCTCAGCAAGGCTCTGCTTCCTAGGCTTACTTTCCTTATCGGTATCTCAACAGTCCTCCTCCGATGGCAGATGGTGCCAGTTTCCTGAAGGATTTGCTGCAGAAATTAAATCTCATTTCCCTTCCACCTCATCTGGGGAGCAAAGCATGCAATTGTCTTGAAAGTTTGAGCTCTTCACTCAGGACAGCACCTGGGAGATGGCAAGGAAGTGGTTAGGTAACTAGAAATTAAGTCTTCTCCCTGTGAGCATATATGTACACTTGTTTGGAACACTGGAGAGCTGTAGATAGATCAAAAAGTAACGCTGAAGCTCTTGTAAAGTCTACTTCCTGAATCAGATAATTTGAGACAAGTTTTTGTTCTTGTAGAGCCGGCAGGGCATGGCAGGTACTTTAGACCTCTGCTTGCAGTTCCTTGTGACTGTTTCTAAATGCCCAATCTGGAAATCTAAAGGGAATGATAGAATTATAGAATGCACCAGGTGGGAAGGGACCCTTGAAGGACGTTTTGTCCACCCTCCACTGCAATGAGCATGGACCACCTCCAACTAGATCAGGTTGCCTAGGGCCCCATCAAGCTTGACCTTGAATGTGTCCAGGGATGTTGCTTCAACCACACCTCTGGGCAACCTGTTCCAATATTTCACCACCCTCATTGTGCAGAACTTCCTCTTGATGTCCAACTTAAAATCTTCCCTGTTGCAGTTTCAAACTGTTGCTGCTCATCCTATCACCACAGACCCTTCTAAACAGTCCCTCCCCAGCCTTTCTATAGGTCCCTTTCAGACATTCAAACATAGCTGTAAGGTCTCCCTGTAGCCTTCTCTTCTCCCAGCTGAACAACTCCAACTTGGCTTAGCCTGTCTGCTCACCTTGGTGGCCTTGCCTGGACCCAGTCCAGCAGGACCACGTCTGTCTGGGGGCACACGCTACAGCAGTCAGAGCAGAGGGGCGAAATGACTGGAGCTTGGTGGTCTCTTCAAAAACAGATGACACAAAGCAGCTAGTGTGGGTGCTTTAGTACTGTGTAAACTTTGCATTTCTGCATAATCTCCGCACCCCTAAAACCACTCTGAACTCAGCAGTCAGGTCCTGTACCACAGGAACTCGAGGTGTTGGCAATGGAGATGCCTCTGGCACGGACACATAAGGAGCTACGGTGAAACAGTTTGGGAAGGGTGATAAAGCAAGGCGTGAAGTGGCCGCATCTCAATCTTTCTGGTCTGTCTGATAAATTAGCTCGTTCCTGCTTTTGTGTGGGGCAGCGCTGACATCTCCTGGCTCTCGGCAGCACTGCAGCCGCCCCACGGCCGGCCAGCGGAGACGAACCCCTGGAGGGGGGCTCGGGAGCTCCGTTTCTGCTGCTTCCCTGCCAGCAATTACACACATGACGATATATTTCGGGAAGCACTTCCCGCAGTCTCAAGAGTTCATTTCAGCAGCAGAGGTACCGGGAGATACGCAGCATCCTGCCTGCATCCCACCAACATTCTTCCCGCAGCGTCTTTCCCACCAGCATCCTTCCCACCAACATTCTCCCTGCAGCATTCTACCCGCAGCATCCTCAACACAAGGACTAACCAGGACGCAACGGCTGCTCCCAGCCCCTGGATCTTTAACATTTCTTCTCTTTCCTAAGCTGTTTGCTACTCTACCTTCACATGAGCAACCACTAGAGCAGTTTTCCCTGCTAGCAGCAGGAAGGAGGCAGGTGGGCTGTAGATTCGTGCAGACACTGCTCTAATTAAAATGCTTCTCACCGGCATGTACAGAAAGTTAAGAGAAAAAGAGACAAAACCCACTGATTTCTATTTGAAAAATGTTCAAAGCTCAACAAAAGCTCAGGAAACTCTTCAGAGAATACAAGCTAGTTAGTCATTAAATTGGTAGTTTACTTATTTTCTGAGAGAGAGGAGGAAGGGGGAGCGTGGGGGGTACACGTAGGAGTTGAAAGAGCGCTCGTGTTATTCACTGTGCAGCCAGGAGCGGAAAAGAGAGAGGCAATTAGAAGGTCAGAACCAATAATAATACACTGGCAACCCACGGAAGCTGTAGAGCAGGTGTTTGTTCTCTTGATATTTTAGCTGCAAACCACCACTAAAGCTGTGTGAGACCACTGATCCTCGTGCCACAATTGGGTGTGTGCAAATTGACCATCTTCAATGTGAAGAGAGATGACATCTTCACTGCTTTGGTCTGAGGCAAATTGTCACTGTTTCCTTAAGAAAACACTGCTTTTCATGGAGAAATTATTGAGTGCAAATGGAGGTTGGGGCTTATTTTTTTCTCATTAATTTGGACCAGGCAACCAGACAGAATCCTACTTCCATTATTTACTTCCACTGTATAATCAGCTTTTCACTCAAGATGACAGCTTTCAGCCAAGAAAGTCCAAGCTGTTTTTATTTTCCTCTGGGAAACAAGATAAACAGGAGGCAAAAGAATGGTGAGGTGCTTTGGGGCTTAAGAAAGCTGTTGGATTCACTCTCCTCCCTATACACAGGCATAGACACTCCAAGCATGCAGTCACGGAGCTGTGACCTCTCTGAGAGCTGAGGACTGGTGTGGAACACTGGGCACAAAGCAGGTTTAAAGCAATGAGCCTAAAAGGCCCTTCAGAACATGATATGGAGAAATCCAGGCTGAAAATTCCCCCAAGAAACCCAGAATGGATGGCTGTTTGGTTTGTCAGCATCCTGGTCTGCATCCAAAACAGTGTGTCCAGCAGGAGCAGGGAAGTGATGATGCCCCTGTACTCAGCCCTGGTGAGGCCAAAGCTTGAGCTTGAGCACTGGGTTCAGTTCTGAGTACCACAGGATAGGAAAGTCATTGAGGTCCTGGAGCATGTCCAGAGAAGAGCAGTGAGGCTGATAAGGGGTTTGGGGAGTATCGTGAGGAGTAGCTGAGAGAGCTGAGGTTGTTTTCTCTGGGGAAGGTTAAGGGGGAAGATCTTATTGCTCTCTACAGCTACAGGAGGTTGTAGTGAGGTGGGCATTGGTCTTTTCTCCCTAGTATCAATGGGTAAGACAAGAGAAAGTGGCCTGAAATTGTGCCAGGGGAAGTTTAAGTTAGCTATTAGGAAACATTTCTTTGCTGCAAGAGTGCTCAGGCATTGGAATAGGCTGCCCAGGGGTGTAGTGTAGTCAACATCCCTCAAAGTGTTCAAGAAATATGTGGACCTGGAATGGTGGTGTTGGGTTGATGGTTGGACTTGATGACCTTAGAAATCTTTTCCAAACAAAACAATTCTATGATTCTGTGATCTCCAGAGGTCACTTTGAACCAATATAATTCTGTAATTCTTTGGTGGGGGCTGCAAAGTGCTGATGTTGGTGAGCATCTGATACCAGGACCTTCTACTGATTCTTGAAAGTGATTGTGCCCCTGTACTCAACATTGGTAAGGCCACACCTTGAGTGCTATGTTCACTTTTGGGCACCTCAATCAAGAAAGATATTGAGGGTACGAAGAAGAGTCTGATAAGCAGCTGAGGAACTGGGACTATTTTGTTTGAGGAAGAGGAGGCTGAGGGGAGACTTTGTTACCCTCTACAACTACCTGAAAGGACAATAGAAAGAGATGAGTGCTGGTCTCTTCTTACAGGGAATTAGTGACAGAACAAGAGAGAATGGCCTCAAACTGCACCAGGGGAGGTTTAAGCTGGACAAGTGGGGGGGAAAAAAAAAAAAAATCACTGCAGGAGTGGTCAGGCTGCCCAGGGAGGGAGGTGGTGGAGTCACTGTCCCTGGATGTGTTTAAAGGTCATTTAGATGTGGCACTTAGCAGTATGGGTTAGTGGTGAACTTGGTAGAGTAGGGTTAATGGTTGTACCTAAAGATCTCAAGGGTCTTTTCCCACCTGAATGATTCTCTGCTTCTCTCTAGAGCCTTATCAAACCAAAGAGTAAGGCATTGATCTCACCTGTGGAAGATGGAAAAGTAATACTGTTTCCTTGTCTTCATGTTTAAAAGTGAAACCTTATAAAGAAATGAGTCTTCACCAAGGATTAGAGAAATATTTTTCTCTTAACTGCATAGCAACAAGCTATGGCTGCAATTATTTATATCGAGTCTGAAATTCCCTCAGTGCTTCATTTATTCCAAGCTACATTTTTACACAGGTTTTGTTTTCACAGATGGCTAAGCTAAGATGCTGTCTTGGGCTTAAATATCTACACAAACTTTCGCAGTCCCCATCAACAAACAAAAATAGATTTAAATAAATAAATAAAACTCAACTAAGACAGGAAAAAAAAAAAAAAAAAAGGGGCAGTGTTAAACTTGCAGAGCCCTCCAGAGCACAGCAATCATTTGAACTCAATTAAAGCCATGATCATCTGCTGAGGAATTTAGTGTAACTGTATCACTGCAGCCCCAGTATGAAAGCAACCTTTCTGGGCAGCACTGGTTGTCAACTGAGGGGGGGGTTATTTTTGTTTCATTCCTGTACAAAAGGCACAGGTTTATAATTTGATTCCAGCCTTTGTTCTGAGTGCTTCGCTCAGGGAAAGTTTATTCTTTCTTTAGGAGAAGAAAGTTGAGTGGTTACAATTGAAATGCAGACACTCAGCCCACACTGAGATTCAGTTTTGATGTATTCTCTTGTGCTCTCTCAGTAGGGTTTGCTTTGTGTTGATCTTCCTGAGAATTATTTTAGCTTTGATACCATTTTGCATTTGGGGACCTGGGGCTGTTTATCCTGGAGAAGAGCAACCTGTAATGCCATCTTTTCAATGCACAGCGAGAGCTAAAGGGTGGGGGGCAAGAGAATGGGGCCAGACTCTTTTCACTGGTTCCCAGTGACAGGACAATGGGCACAAACAGGAACCCAGGATGTTCCCCCTGAACATAAGGAAAGGCTTCTTTGCTGTGAGGGTGCTGGAGCCTTGGAGCAGGCTGCCCAGAGAGGCCATACAGTCTCCTTCTCTGGACAGAGTCCAAACCCATCTGGACATTGTGATCCTAGGCACAGGACGATCTGGATGGCCCTGCTTTAGCAGAGAGCTTGAGCTAGATGATCCCAAGAGGTCCCTTTCAACCTCCACAGTGCTGGGATTTAATTCATCTTCCCTCCAGAGTAAGTACTGCACTGCTACAGCAACAGTCTCTCTTTGTTTCAAAGCAATGTGTTTTCCTCCTGGTTCTCACCCCGTACATGATATGTAGTTGATGGGCTCTGCTTCAGCTGGCTGTAGACACTCCTTTTGTCAGGCAAACTCTGCTTTCTACCAATGCAGACTGTTATCTAAGAGTCATGTAGGAACAAGATGAGTTTGCTCAGACCTTGGGGACCACAATGGTTGTGGACTAGGAGGATGGTCATTGACATCTCTATAGAGCGTATAGATACTGAGAAGGTGCCATGAAGTTCCATCCTCATCTGATCCTATCAGAAGCCTTCACTTTTGGTGCAATGTATTTGAGCTCTGCAAAAAAAAAAAAAAAAAAAAAAAAAAAAAAAAAATCTTCTATTTCTAGCACTGAGATGAACAAGCAGGCTCCAGTTTGCGTCTGAGTCTCCTGAATTATGTACTAAGTGTGAGACACAGGGACTTCTGCAGTGTGTGGGTTAGTTTGGCCTGAAGCTGTTTCTTGTCCCTCTGCCTCTGTTTCCTGAGATTAGGGCTTCTTTGGAAACTGCTAGGGGTGTGGAGATGACTTCTACAGACCAGGTAGTAGAAAACGACCCATTCAAAGCAATGCTGACCATTTAAAATCAAACACTGGGGATGCTTCAGCATCTGTGAAGGCCTCACAAATGAGTTACCATCCTGTCTAACACAAGCTCTGTGTCATTCATCGGCCACCCTGAGA
>VWZE01021382.1:10186-22301 GCA_013396675.1 Eubucco bourcierii | reverse complement strand
TTCTGTGCTCCACAACCTCCCTGGAGGTCTTCTGTGCTCCACAACCTCCCTGGAGGTCTTCTGTGCTCCACAACCTCCCTGGAAGTGTTCAAGGCCAGGCTGGACGAGGTTTTGAGCAACCTGTACTAGCAGGAGGTGTCCCTGCCTATGGCAGGAGGTTGGAACTGGATGATGTTTGAGGTCATTTCCAAACTTACCACTCTATGATTCTGTGATATGTCCAAACTCTTTCTCTTATATGTTCTTAGTTATTGAGGGGCTTTGTGTGTAGCACTGATTTCCTCAGCACTGCTCACACCCCCAGCATGCTGGGGTTGGAAGGGACCTCTGGAGCTCATCCAGTCCAACCCCCCCTGCTCAAGCAGGGCACCCACAGCAGTTTGCCCAGCAGCACAGTGCCCAGTTGGCTTTGGAAGCTCTCCAGACAAGGGAACCTCCAGCACCTCTCTGGGCAGCCTGCTGCAGGGCTCCAGCACCCTCACACCAAACACATTCCCCCTCCTGTTCAGGTGGAACTTCCTGGGTTGCAGTTTATGCACATTGCCGCTCATCCTGTCACTGGGCATTGAGAAGAGGCTCGCCCCATCCTTCATAGCTTTCCCACTTGTTCATCTTGAAAAGTTCATCTTGGGAAGGGCTTTCTGTAAAGTCCACTCCTACTGGCATAAGTGACAGTGCTGAAACCTCCTGTGGGTTTTGGTTTTTTTTTTTCTCTCCGGTTCTCCTTTGCATCCTTCAAGGAATCATCGGTAACGAGGATGCTGAAATGTGGTAGGGATGAGTTCAGTGCCATTTCCTCAGCTCCAAATCTGGGCTAGCAATTATGAGAAGCCTCCCCTAAACACAGTAAGAGCAGAAAGATAAAAGCCTTGGAAGATGTCTCACACATCTTGCCAAACAGTGGATTTTCAAAGGAAAACAGAGAGGCTAAAGAAGTGCAAGGCTCTACCCACGAGTTCTACCAACATCTCACAAATCCCCTCTGGCTGACCTGGATCAGCTCAGCAAACACCAATCTTGGCTCAGCAGGGGCTGATGAGAATTCTGAGTCCACAGGGAAGGGGACAAGAAACAAGAGAAGGGTTGGAGGTAGTGGTGGTGCCCACAGCACACCTGCCAGAGCCACTGCCAGCCACATCCTGCAGGGTGGTAGCCATGGGAGAGATGATGCTGGTGGGGAGGAAACCTGAGGCTGCAGTGGGAGTGCAGCCCAGACAGCAACTGTGTGCTGGGCTGCAGCAAGAGCAGTGTGGGCAGCAGGGTAAGGGAGGGGATTGTGACCCTTGGCTCTGCTCTCCTCAGAGCCCAGCTGCAGTCCTGGGTGCAGTTCTGGAGCCCCCAGCACAGGAAGGCCATGGAAGTGTTGGAGCCAGTGCAGAGGAGGCCACCAAGATGGTGAGAGGGCTGCAGCAGCTCTGCTGTGAGGACAGGCTGAGAGAGTTGGGGCTGTGCAGCCTGGAGAGGAGAAGGCTTCCAGGAGAGCTTGGAGTGACCTTGCAGGATCTGAAGGGGGCTACAAAGAAGGCTGTGGAGGGACTTGACAAGGGCTTGGAATGCCAGGACAAGGGGAATGGGTTTGAAGTGTCAGAGGGGAGACTGAAAGTGGATGTTAGGAGGAAGTTGTTTGCAGTGAAGTTGGTGAGACACTGGCACAGGTTGCCCAGGGAGGTTGTGTAGGACAGAAGCACAAAATGTGATCAAAGGTTCTATGATCTTCCAACCCAAACCATTCTCTGCTTCCATGTCTTCATAGTGACTTTCTAATGGGTAGATTTTGAGACAAAATTCTCTTGGTTACAACAAGTCTCTCAGTGTGGAGAGGAGAAGGCTCCCAGGTGACCTTCCTGTCAACCTTCAGTATCTGAAGTGGGCTACAAGAAAGCTGGGGAGGGAATTTTGAGGCTGTCAGGTAGGGACAGGACTGGGGGGAATGGAACCAAACTAGAAATGGGTAGAGTCAGCCTGGATGTGAGGAAGAAGTTGTTGAACATGAGGGTGGTGAGAGCCTGGCAGGGGCTGCCCAGGGAGGTGTTGGAAGCCTCATCCCTGAAGGTGTTTAAGGTCAGGCTGGATGAGGCTGTGGGCAGCCTGATCTAGTGTGAGGTGTCCCTGGGCATGGCAGGGGGGGTTGGAACTGGATGATCCTTGTGGTCCCTTCCAACCCTGCCTGATTCTGTGGTTCTATGAGTTGCACAGAAAGATGCAAACCCTGATCTTCTGGAAAGCATCCAGAGCCTCACTAAACTCCATCACAGTGATCACCATGATCAGCATGGGATTGATTGTCCCATGAATTGCTTCATCATGATTAGGACACATCTGAGTGGTGCTGCCTTGCTAAATCTGACAATTCCAGTATTGTCAATCATCACTTCTGACATTGAAGCTGACCACATCAACCTCCCTGCTTTAAAAGGACTCTCAGCTCTGATGTCTCAGAAGGTGAGACCATAATTCTGTCCCTATTAGCATATTAGCATAATTAAATTGGTTCTGCCTTGAGGGTAGCCAATCAGGCTGTGCAAATGTGGCTGCTCATGGAGATGCTGAAATAATTTGCCACTTGAGAGTTAGTATAAAGCAATTCAACCCTGCTTGGCTCCAATAGAGATGAGGTCAGAAATGTGAGGTCTATCAATCTTCCAGTAAATACTCCACAGCCTGAGAATCACAGAGCCACAGCCACATGCAGGCTGGCACAGCCCCCTCAGGGGCACCAAACCCAACCTAGAACCCTGCTCTGAAAGGTTCACCTTAAACCATAGCCCCAAACACCACATCCAAACCACCCTGAAACACAGCCAGGCTGGGGGACACCACCACCTCCCTGGGCAGCTCATTCCACTCCCTCACCACTCTCTCCAGGAAAAACTTCTTCCTAATATCCAATCTAAACCTGCCCAGCATCAGCCTTTAGGAATGAGACACTGGCACAGGTTGCACAGGGAGGCTGTCATTGTGGTTCTGTCATCCACAACCTCCCTGGAGGTGTTCAGAACCAGACTGAATGAATCCTTGAGTGACCTGTTCTAGTGGGAGGTGTCCCTGCCTATGGCAGGGGATTTGAACTGGCTGAGCTTGGAGGTCTCTTCCAGTCTAAACCATTCTATGTTTCTACAATTCAGACTGGAGAGAAGGGAGAAATGTTTGACACTGAGAGTGCAGAAAGCCTGACCCAGGCTGCCCAGACAGGTGATAGAATCTCCTATCTCTGGCACCATTGCAGATCAGGTTGGTTTGGGCTCTGAGCATCCTGCTCTAGCTGCAGCTGTCACTGCTGGCTGCAGGGGGGGTGGACTGGATGACTTTGAAAGGTCCTTTCTGACCTAAAGCAGAGTGTCCAGTGGAGGCTGTGGAGATGCTGAGGGGACCTGGAACATCTGTGAGAGGAGCAAAGGCTGAGAGCTCTGGGGTTGAGAGCCTGCAGAAGAGCAGCCCCAGAGGGGATCTGAGAAATGCTCAGCAAGAGCTAAAGGACCTCAGGGGTCAAGAGGATGGAGCTAGACTCTTGTCAGTGGTGCCCAGGGACAAGCCAAGGGGCAGTGGGCATGAACTGGAATCCAGGAAGGTTCCATTTGAGCAAGATGAGAAAATTCTTTGTAGGGAGGGTACTGGAGCCCTGGAGCAGGCTGCCCAGAGAGATTGGGCATGTTATGAGGAGGTTGTTTGCAGTGAGGGTGGTGAGACACTGGCACAGGTTGCCCAGGGAGGTTGTGGAGCACAGAAGCACCCAACGTGATCTTTGATCACGTTGGGTGCTTCTGTGCTCCACAACCTCCCTGCAGGTCTTCTGTGCTCCACAACCTCCCTGGAGGTGTTCAAGGCCAGGATGGATGAGGCCTTGAGTGACCTGTACTAGTGGGAGGTGTCCCTGCCTATGGCAGGGGGTTGGAACTAAATGATCCTTGAGGTGCCTTCCAACCCTACCATTTTATGATTGTGGAGTCTCCTTGTGTGGAGAGCTCCCAACCTCACCTGGGCATTGTGTGAAAAGAAGACAGTTTGAAGGTAGCACAGGAGGCTCAAGACAAACAAAGCCTTAGACTGGAGGCTTTTGCCAAGTAGAGGCTGGAGAAATGTTATTTCCTGCAGGATGAAGTCTGAAATATGTCACTGGTTTGGTTCTTACTCTGTTTCATAGTAAATCTGCCACAGCAGAGGATAGTCTTGGAGTGGATGCAATCCTACATTTTTCCTGAGCATCCTTCAGCCAACTTCCATGCTCAGATCAGATGAAGATTTGCCACACTGATAGAAGAGTGTTTGCAGAGCTGGAAAGGGCTTTGGTTCCCTACACATGAAAATCAGCAGGCTGGGAAAAGGGAAAGAAACCACCAAGCATGAAGGGCAAAGCAATGGTTTGCTCAAAAGCCAAAGGATCATTTTTGCTCAAAGTCTAGGCCAGCCCCAGCAGCACCCAAGAACAATGTGGGCACCTCTGGCAGTGTTAATGAAGTGTCCTGAGATGCAGGGAGAGCCTTCCCTGAGCTGTCACTGTTGCTCATGATGGGATCAGTGGTGACAGAGTCACCAGTTATTGCAGTGGCTCCTCTCATCATTTTATTCATATATTCCATTACATAACACCACTGAGACATGCCAGGCAGGGACTCTTCAGGCTATTCTCAGACTCCTCAGAGGTGGTTGAAGTCAATCTCAGAATCAGAGAAAGGCAGGGGCTAGAAGGGCATTCTGAAGGTCATCCAGCCCAAACCCCCTGGCAGAGTAGGCTCACCTAGGGCAGGTCACACAGGAACTCATCCAGATGTGCCTTGAAAGTCTGCAGAGAAGGAAAGTCCACAACCTCTCTGGGAAGCCTGCTCCAGAGATCTGCCACCCTTATAGGAGAGAAAATTCTCCTCATGTTGAAGTGGAACTTCCTGTGTCACAGTTTGCTTTTATTGACCCTTGTCCTGTCACAGGGAACCACTGAAAAAAGACTAACCCCTTGACACTCAGCCTTCAGCTCATAGAATCAGAGGCCTCTTTTGGTTGGAAGGAACCTCCAAGATTATTTGGAAGAGCTGAGGCAACTGAAGCTCCTCAGCCTGGAGAAAGAGAGGCTGAGGGGACACCTTCTGGCTCTCTACAGCTCCCTGAGAGGAGGTTGGGGTGAGGTGGGGTTGGGCTCTTCTCCCAAGGAACAAGTGATGGGAAGAGAATAAAGGACCTCAAGTTTCACCAGGGCAGGAGGTTCTCCTCCCCCTCTACTCTGCCCTGCTGAGACCTAATCTTGAGTACTGCCTTCAGTTTGGGGCTACCCAGTTGCAGAGGGACAGGGAGCTGCTGGAGAGAGTCCAAGGGAGGGCTGGGAGGATGCTGAGGGGACTGAGCACTGCCTGGGGAGGAGAGGCTGAGGGACCTGGGGCTGCTTAGTCTGCAGAAGAGAAGGCTGAGAGGGGATTTAATCAATGTTTATCAATCTCTGAGGGCTGGGGGTCAGGAGGGGGGGACAGGCTCTGCTCACTGCTGCCTGGGATAGGCCAAGGAGCAATGGATGGAAGCTGCAGCACAGGAGGTTGCAGCTCAACACAAGGGGCAACTTCTTGCCTGGAAGGCTCCCAGAGCCCTGGCACAGGCTGCACTGAGAGGCTGTGGAGTCTCCTTCTCTGGAGCCTTTGCAGGCCTGTCTGGATGTGTTGTTGTGTGCCCTGAGCTGGATTGTCTGGTCCTGCTCTGGCAGGGAGTTGGACTGGATGAGCTGTTTGATTTCCTTCCAACCCCTGATGTCCTGTGAGCCTGTGAAATGTCTTTCTAAGCTGCAGAGGACACAGGTTTTGACTGGCATCATCACAGTCTGTGTTCACTTAGAGGTGTGCACATGTTGGCTCTCCTCAGATCTGGTATTGGAGATGCTGCTCTGGCAGGAGGGTTGGACTGGATGATCTCTTTTGGTGCCTTCCAACCACTAACATCCTGTGAGCCTGCAGGAGTGGTCAGGCATTGGCACAGGCTGCCCAGGGAGGTGGTGGAGTCACCATCCCTGGAAATACTCAAGAAACCTGTGGATGTGGCACTTGGGGGCATGGTTTAGTGGCCATGCTGGTGCTGGCTTGATGGGTGGGCTCGAAGACCACGGGTGAGTCTTTTCCAACCCAAGCAATTCCATGATTCCCTGAGTCTTTGGCTGAATTACTGACAACTCTGGAAGGGCAGATTAGGGTAGGAGAGGTAGAAAGAAAGGTGGAGATAAAGCTGGAGGCTCTTCAGCTCTTTTTAGGGCTGCTGGGAGAGGTGGTGGCTGCTGCTTCTCACTGAGATACTCAGTACAGTAACATTTTTGACTGTAAAATGGATAAAGAGAAGGAATTAGAAAGGCTTTTAAGGGAATATGTTAATGAGTCTGGTATATGAAATGAAATTTAATTAAAATGTTGAAGCTGTAAACCTTTAAGGATAAAGTGAATTAACTAAAAGGCTTTGTAATGAATTAATATAATGCAGGAACTGGAGCTAAAATAGGGTTTAGAGGTGTTTTTGAGAGTGCTTCTATGGAAAAGAAAAAGAAAACCAGCAACATGTGACTCACTTTAATTAGTTTTGATCACTGGGAGGAAAAAAAAAAAAAAAGAGTTGCTGGCTTGGGTTTATTTGAACATAACTTTTAATTTATGCATCTTTATTCTCTTATTCTAATGCTAATAGAATAATAGAAATTAAGTAGCTGTGCCAGCAAGTTGATTAGGGGAATCACACGGAGCTCTGACACTCTGAGTGTGGTTCTCCTCCCCAGTGCTCTGCCCTGCTGAGAACACATCTGGAGGGCTGGGTCCAGCTCTGGCCTCCCCAGATGGAGAAGGACAGGGATAGAGGAGAGACAATCCAGTGGAGGCTGTGAGGATGATGGAGGGATTGGAATATCTGATGAGGAAAAGCAGAGCCCTGGAGCTGCTTAAGAAGAGAAGGTTGAGAGGGGATCTTATTAATATGTACAAATGACAAGTGGCTCCCTCAGGGGTCAGTGCTGGCACCAGTGCTGTTTGACATCTTTGTCAGTGCCATGGACAGAGGAATCAGTGCAGCCTCAGCAAGTGTGCAGCTGGCACCAAGCTGTGTGGCACAGTCAACTTGCTAGAGGGCAGGGATCCATCCAGAGGGACTTGCACAGGCTGCAGAGCTGTGCCCAGCCCAACCTCAGGACATTCAACAAGGCCAAGTGTAAGGTCCTGCACCTGGGCAGGCACAATGCCAAGCACAGTTCCAGGCTGGGTGGGGAATGGCTGAGAGCAGCCCTGAGGAACAGGCCCTGGGGGTGTGGGGTGAGGAAAAGCTCAAGCTGAGGCTGCAGTGTGAGTGCAGCCCAGACAGCAACTGTGTGCTGGGCTGCAGCAAGAGCAGTGTGGGCAGCAGNTGGTGAGAGGGCTGCAGCAGCTCTGCTGTGAGGACAGGCTGAGAGAGTTGGGGCTCTGCAACCTGGAGAAGGTTTCCAGGAGAGCTTGGAGTGGCTTTGCAGGATCTGAAGGGGGTACAGGAGGGCTGGGGAGGGACTATTGACCAGGGCTTGGAATGGTAGGATGAGGAGGAATGGGTTTGAAGTGTCAAAGGGGAGATTGGAAGAGGATGTCAGGAGGAAGTTGTTTGGAGTGAGGGTGGTGAGACACTGGCACAGGTTGCCCAGGGAGGTTGTGGAGGACAGAAGCACAGAATGGGATCCCATTCTGTGTTTCTGTCCTCCACAACCTCCCTGGAGGTGTTCAAGGTCAGGTTGGATGAGTCCTTGAGAGACCTGTGCTAGTGGGAGGTGTCCCTGCCATAGGTTTGGAACTAGATGAGCTTTCAGGTCCCTTCCAAACAAAACCATTCTGTGATTCTATGATTCTGTGGAATATCTGAAGGGTGATTATCATGAAGAAGGTACCAGGTTCTTTTCAGTGGTTTGCCCTGCTAGGACAAGGGGAAATGTTTCCAAACAGGAACCTAGGAGGAGAAACTTCCTCATCTCCATCCTCAATCTCCCCTCTTCCACCTCAAAGCCATTGCCGCTCAGCCTGGCACTACAAAGCCTTGTCAAAAGTCCCTCTCTAGCTTTCCTGGAGCCCCACTACAGCTACTGGAAGGCTGCTGTAAGGTCTGCCTAGAGCCTTCTCTTCTCCAAGCTGAACTTCCTTCACTCAACCCAAGATTTGTCTTTCTTTTTCAGTATTCAGATCAGGATGTGACGATGGCACCCGCGAGCCTCAGCAATATTCAGATGGGTGACCAAGCTTAGGTGGCACCACACTGGCAAAAACTCTTCTACCACCTCCTGTCTCAAATGGGCATGAAAGGTTTTTAACAACCTGTCATCAGATGCAGCTTGACCTAAAAAAAAAAATAAAAAATGTTCTCACTTGAGGGAAAAGGTTTTTGAAAGGAGATGAATCTGTGCCAAAATAATGATAGAAGGGCTCTGGGGTTGAAACTTCAAGTGAGGTTCAGTTTAAATTACTCCTGGCAGAGTCCATGCCAGGCTTCCTGTGGCACATCTGAGCCTTCAGGTGAAGGTGGAGTTCTTTTCCTAAAACACAGATGTAAGAGGAAACAGAATTTTTTAACAAGGCTTTGTTGTGACAGAATCATAGAATGGGAAGGTTGGAAGGGACCTCAAGGATCATCCAGTTCCAACCCCCTGCCATAGGCAGGGACACCTCCCACTGGTACAGGTCACTCAAGGCCTCATCCAACCTGGCCTTGAACACCTCCAGAGAGGTTGTGGAGCACAGAAGACCTTGAGGGAGGTTGTGGAGCACAGAAGCACCCAACGTGATCAAAGATCACGTTGGGTGCTTCTGTGCTCCACAACCTCCCTGGGCAACCTGTGCCAGTGTCTCACCACCCTCACTGCAAACAACTTCCTCCTAACATCCACTTTCAATCTCCCCTCTGACACTTCAAACCCATTGCCCCTTGTCCTGCCATTCCCAGCCCTTGTCAATAGTCCCTCTCCAGCCTTCCTGGGCCCCCTTCAGATCCTGCAAGGCCACTCTAAGGTCTCCTCAAAGCCTTCTCCTCTCCAGGTTGCAGAGCCCCAACTCTCTCAGCCTGTCCTCATAGCAGAACTTCTCCAACCCTCTCAGCATCTTTGTGGCCTCCTCTGGACTGGCTCTAAGGATGATGTAGAATGGATTGAAGCTGGTAGAGGGGAGATTTAGCCTGGAAATTAGGATGAAATTCTTCACAGTGAGGGTTGGGAGACACTGGCATAGGTTGCCCAGGGTGGGTGTGGAGGCTCAAAGCCTGGCAACAATCAAGGGCAGGTTGAATGGGATCTTGAGCAACCTGGTTTAGTAGGAGGTGTCTGGATGTGTTGCTGTGTGCCCTGAGCTGGATTGTCTGCTCCTGCTCTGGCAGGGGGTTGGACTGGGTGAGCTCTTTGGGTCCCTTCCAACCCCTAACATCCTGTGAGCCTGTGAGCCTGTGAGCCTGTGCCCCTTCCAATGACAGGGGAGGTTGGAACTAAATTATATTTAAGATGTCTTAGACCTTGGAATGGCCTTCCAGGATCTGAAGGGACTGGGGAGGGACTATTGACAAGGTCTTGGAATGGCAGGAGGAGGAGGAATGGATTTGAAGTGGCAGAGGGGAGATTGAAAGTGGATGTTAGGAGGAAGTTGTTTGCAGTGAGGGTGGTGAGACACTGGCACAGGTTGCCCAGGGAGGTTGTGGAGCACAGAAGCACAGAATGGGATCTTTGATCTTAGTTATCTTAGAGGTCTTTTCCAACCTTAATAATTCTATCATTGTTCTTTGCTTTGCTGCTTCCTGTGAGTTTAAGATTGAGATTGACTTTGGCTGTTTAGATGTAGTCCTACAGCAGGATCTAGAATTAGCTTTGTTGGGGTGGGAAGCAGGAGGCAGAACAGAGGACACATTTGTCTAGCAGAGTTTAGAGCAGCAAACCAAAGAAGCTCTTTCAACCACCTGGGAGAAGGTTTAATAGCTGTGGAGAACATAGGGCAACAATTATTTTCCAGCACAGTCAAAAATGCTTCATCCCATCAGCTTATGTGAGACAAGCAGAAGCTGCCATGGGCTTGTAAAAGCTTAGCTGAGCTTGTTAAGGACAAGGACAGAGCCTTTGCCTAAATCTTGAGTAAATACAGTTGAAAGCAGCTGAGAATCAAGTGAAGTCTCCTCAGCTGCTGTACAAACAAAGGGTCCCTGATGCTCTGAACCTGGTAAGCCCAAGCACATCTCCAAAACGCAGTCCTGTGAAGAGGAGGTTTGCTTTGGATGCTTCTCAGAACTAACTTTGATGTGTGAATTTACTGAAAAGCAAAAAAAAAAAAAAAAAAAGAAAAGACTCTGCTTTTTCTCTCTTAGAGGGATCTTTGGAAGTGGCCACCCATGGGTGGCATCAGCCATGGGTGATGAGAGATCATTATCCCAAACACAGAAGCACAGAATAGTTTGGGAGGATGGAATCATAGAAGCACAGAATGGATTGGGAGGATGGAATCACAGAAGCACAGAATGGATTGGGAGGATGGAATCATAGAAGCACAGAATGGATTGGGAGGATGGAATCATAGAAGCACAGAATGGTTTGGGAGGATGGAATCATAGAAGCACAGAATGGATTGGGAGGATGGAATCATAGAAGCACAGAATGGATTGGGAGGATGGAATCATAGAAGCACAGAATGGTTTGGGAGGATGGAATCATAGAAGCACAGAATGGATTGGGAGGATGGAATCATAGAAGCACAGAATGGTTTGGGAGGATGGAATCATAGAAGCACAGAATGGATTGGGAGGATGGAATCATAGAAGCACAGAATGGATTGGGAGGATGGAATCATAGAAGCACAGAATAGCTTGGGAGGATGGAATCACAGAAGCACAGAATGGATTGGGTTGGAAGTGACCTCAAAGCTCAGCCAGTTCCAGGGAGGTTGTGGATGACTGAAGCACAGAATGTGATCAAAGATCACCTCCCTGGAGGTGTTCAAGACCACATTGGAGGAGGCCTTGAGTGACCTGCACTAGTGGGAGGTGCCCCTGCCTATGGCAGTGAGTTGGAACTAGATGATCCTTGAAGTCCCTTCCAACCTTGCCATTCTATGATTCCATGAGTGCTGAGCGAGGAGGACAACCCAAAGTCTAAGCTCCCTGAGATAAAATTTAACTGCCTATTGAAAGAAGTGGGAACTCTTTGACAGACATTCAAATGACAAAGAAATTCAAATGAGGTCACACTTAAAATGCTGGGATTCCTGCCAGAGTCCTTTAAATGCAGAGTGCTGTCCCTCAATGTGCTGGCAGGGTCAGTGGGTGGCTCTTGGGGCATGCTCTGAGGTAGGAGATACCTCTTAAGACTGAGAGATATTGAAATTATTGTAATCAGATCCATAATGAAATAATTGGGTTTTTTCTTTCTGCCCATCACTGCTTAGGTGAAAAGGACTTGGAATAGTGTCCTCTCCATTTTCTGGGGGCAAGGGGTGGAGTGGAAAAGCAGAAGTCTCCAAGCAGGATCTCTGAGGTCCTACAGACAGCTAAAGTACTTCAGCACGAAAGACTGCAGAGTCCTTGTTGAGAACTATCAACATTGCTCTCTTTTCTGAACCTGAAGAAGTTCCTTCTTTAAACTGAGGAACTTCCTGCATGATGATAATTCTGAACCTGGGTGAGAAGTCTCAACAGTTCAGAGACTCCTTAAGAAGCAGGGCAGAGCTCTTTGCTGTCTGCAGCTACCTGAAGGGACACTGTGGAGAGGCTGCTGCTGGGCTCTGCTCACAGGGAACTCCAGACAGAACAAGGGGGAATGGCCTCAAGCTGAGGCTGAGATTTAGTTTGGACATGAGGAGAAAGTTTTTTCCTGGAGAGAGTGTTGAGGGAGTGGAATGAGCTGCCCAGGGAGGTGGTGGAGTCCCCCAGCCTGGCTGTATTTCAGGGTGGTTTGGAGGTGGTGCTTGGGGCTGTGGTTTAAGGTGAGTCTTGCAGAGTAGGGTTCTAGGTTGGGCTTGGTGCTCCTGAGGGGCTGTGCCAGCCTGCATGTGGCTGTGTGATTCTGTGAGGACCTACAAGAGTCTTTTCCCTGTTGAGTAGCTCCCAACCAGCCCAAGCCAGAAGCATCTGGGGTGTCCTTTCTTTCTATCTGCAGGGCATGATTGCCTTTTCCTTCCAACTCCAG
>VWZE01021376.1:27182-46843 GCA_013396675.1 Eubucco bourcierii | reverse complement strand
TTGAGGTCCCTTCCAACCTTACCATTCTATGAATGTATTCTGCTGGCATAACTTAAAAATATAGGTAAGGTCAAGAGTATTGTGAATTGCTTCCTTATTTGCGTTCGATTACTTCAGGTCTTTCGCTGAGAATACAAAACTTTGGCATGTTCTGTACTGTCCTGGCTAGAATTTCATCTCCCTCTTGTTCATTATTTCCTTGAATTCTGCAATTATAATATTTATTTATTTGTTTATTTGCTTATTTATTTGTTTTTCCAGGTCTAAGTGTACTCATAGAGGCTGAAAATGGCAGTATAGGCTACCTTATACTTTAGAAGTCAAAAAAATGCAATTGTTTCAAAGGTCAACATAGTCTGCAGGAATATATATCAGTTTTCTACACTTTTTATTGACTAAGTGCACATTATGTGTATGCTAAGTATACATCAATCATGAAATACTATTGCATAGTGTTACCATGAAAGGATTGAAATCAGTGTAGCTGTGTCAGTGTACACTCACAGTATGCTCTTACACAGGAATCAGTAAGATTCTTCTCCTAGTACTTCAATATGAATGACTTCAAAGCTCAAAAGAACAAATAATGAGCTTTTACTGCTGTCACAGAGGAGGCGTGAGCAAAACTCAGTCTGACCTAAGAGAAGGTGCTGTGCTTTGAGATATGGGGGCCTGCAGAGTAGTTGATGAGCCTCTGTCCAAGGAACTTTCTTTCAAGGCAGTACAGAAATTGTTCTCTTTTGGGAGAAAGGCTGGCATGAAGGGGCATTCTTGATTGCAATTTTCTGACTGGGCAAAACATCTCCAAACCTGGTGACATCTGCACAGTGGGCAATTTTTGTAGCAGAGGTGCTCGTCTCCTTTAGTCTTCTCCAAACAACCAATAATTGCTGCTTGTCACGCAGTTTCTGCTTTCTCCTGTATTATCAGGCAATTGTCTTATTTCTTCCATCTTGGCGTGGCTGATCTGCTGTCTACAGGTCTTCAGACCTTCATCAGAAAATATTTTCATCCACTGATGTTTTTTTTTCACAGTGAAAGACTATAATAAGAACATATGTGACTCCTCCCACACCCCAGAATCTCCAAACCAAATCATATTTACAAGAAATGTCAGCAGTATTATACTACATAGTAGTAGGGACACAGACTTTATGTAGTCAGGTTCTCTGCAGATGCAGGTCTTGTAAATGTGTTCATGATAAATGAATGGTATAAAGTTTCATAAACAGAAAATCTGCACCACAGTACATATGAAACCAAACAAGCTACTGACTGTCACTATTATAAGAGTAAAACAAAAAGAAAATGTAATTTTTAAATGAGCACTTTTAAACTTGAAAGGTTCCTTTGCTTGTTAAACTCTTAAATGGACGCAGAAAACAATTGAAGAAGTCATGCAGTAGTTCCTAAATTAAATGTTTACCAGGTTTTCAAGTCAGCATCACTCCTTTGATAATTTTACTCCTGTTTCTCTAGAGTTATTATTCTTTCTATCAAAGCAGCAAATCCTAATTTTATTTAGGAAACAAAGCTACTTATGAAAGTAATTCTAAAGAAAGCTTTGCTAAAATCCTGATTAGAGAAAGCCATAAAATCTGTGAGGCATAAATGGCAATGTTTTTGTTATTTTCATTATAATGACATTCTAGTCAGTGACTTGGTAGTTAGGGAAATTCAGATTTAACACTTCCTGATTGTAAGACACTAAGAAATGCCTCTTACTTGTTTAAGAAATTACATTGATCTCTCTCCTCATTCATCTGTTTTTGTTTGGTTGGTTTTTTGATTGATTGGTTGGTTTGTGTTTTTGTTTCTTTGTTTTTATTTTTGTTTTGGTTTGGTTTTTTTTACTGTTCTGTACCTACTACAAAGTTTTCTTGAATACTTGCCAGGCCCATAGAGTGCTGGTGAATGGTACCACATCCAGTTGACTGCCAGTCAGTAGTGGTGTGCCCCAGGAATCAGTGCTGGGCCCAGTCCTGTTCAATATATTCATTGATGATCTGGATGAGGGGATTGAGTCCAGCATCAGTAAGTTTGCAGATGACACCAAGTTGGGAGCACGTGTACATCTGTTAGAGAGTGGGAGGGCTCTGCAGAGGGACCTGACCAGGCTGGATAGATGGGCACAGTCCAATGCCATGAGTTTTAACAAGGCTAGGTGCCAGGTTCTGCACTTTGGCCACAACAACCCCAAGCAGTGCTACAGGCTGGGGATGGAGTGGCTGGAGAGCAGCCAGGCAGAAAGGGACCTGGGGGTTCTCGTTGACAGTGACTGAACATGAGCCAGCAGTGTGCCCAGGTGGCACAGAAGGCCAGTGGCATCCTGGCCTGTATCAGGAATAGTGTGGCCAGCAGGACCAGGAGGTCCTTCTGCTCCTGTACTCAGCACTGGTCAGGCCACTCCTTGAGGCCTGTGTCTGGTTCTGGGCCCCTCAATTTAAGAAAGATGTTGAGGTGCTTGAGCATGTCCAGAGAAGGGCACCAAGGCTGGTGAGGAGGCTGGAGCACAGCCCTGTGAGGAGAGGCTGAGGAGGCTGGGAGTTTTCAGCCTGGAGAAAAGGAGGCTCAGGGAGGAGCTTATTGCTCTCTACAACTACCTAAAAGGAGGTTGTAGCCAGGTACGGCTTGGTCTCTTCTCCCAGGCACCCAGTGATAGACCAAGAGGATACAGTCTCAAGCTGTGCCAGGGCAGGTTTAGGCTGTATGTTAGGAAGAAGTTCTACACAGAAAGAGTGATTTGCATTGGATTGGGCTTCCCAGGGAGGTGGTGGAGTCTCCATCCCTGAAGGTGTTCAAGAGGAGGCTGGATGAGGCACTTACTTGCCATGGTTTAGTTAATTAGAAGCTGTTAGGTGATAAGGTGGACTTGATCATCTCAGAGGTCTTTTCTGACCTGGTTAATTCTGTGATTAGATTAAACAGACTGATCCCTGATATACTTGCCCTAGGATTCAAGCCAGTTTCTTCAGTTTTCATAAAGGGTGAGCCACAGCTCTGGAATAATCCTTAAAAGTGAAAGGAGCATGATACACAGAATTACAGAATGTCAGGGGCTGGAAAGTACCTTGAAAGCTCATCCAGTCCAACCCCCCTGCCAGAGCAGGATCACCTAGACCAGATAACACAGGAATGTGTCCAGGTGGGTTTTGAATATCTCCAGAGAGGGAGACTCAACAAACTCCCGGGCAGCCTGTATATACCCCACAGATATATTCATACATATATGCACATACAGAAGTCTTTTCCTTATTTGTCTTTCTGTATACATTTCAAGTTTCTCTTATTGGAAATTTTAAATTAAGCTGTTCTAATAATTATATAGAATATGCAGCATTGAGCTAGAATATTAGAACATGCAGTATTGGAGTTTGCAGCAATATTCTTTCTGATTTCATCCTACTTTTGCATTTTACTAACTTCTTAAACAGGCTATAGACAGAGACTGAGGAAGGCCCTATTAGTTTGAGTTGTCCAATTAATATTAATTGATGTTAGTTTTCAAAGCAGCAGGCCTTTAACCACAACACAAAATCTAGAGGATCTCAGTAAATGAGGAACGGAAAAGACAAGGACTTTACCTTTTACTTAATTTAAAAAATATTTTTACCATGCCCTTTTAATATTCACTGCTTCCTCACTAGTCCAGATGCTAGACTAGGTGTCTAAATTACAGCCGATCTTGTGAATGACAGTAATTTCCATAGGTTGTCTGTGATCAGACAACACTTACAGAGGCTACTATGACTTATTTAGAAAAAATAGGGAAGAACTGCACAAGGGTGGTGTATTTTAAAAGCTTGTAGTGGGTTGACTGCAGCCAGCAGCTAAGCATCCCACAGCTGCAACCCTCCCACCCAGTGGGACAACACAGAATACATGAAGAGCAGAAAAGCAAAAGAAGAAATTTTGTGGATCAAGATAAAGACAGTCTAAATAAAAGAATGGGAGAGTGAAGTAGGGAGCACATGTGACACATAGGCAGTTGCCCAGCACCTCTCACAAGCAGATTGATGTGTGCCAGTCTCTGAACAATGATTACCTCCCAAACCAACACCCTCTGCCCAGTTCTTTACATTATCACAGAATCACAGAATTAACCAGGTTGGAAAAGACCTCTGCGATCGAGTCCAACCTATCACCTAACCTTCTAATTAAACCATGGCACGAAGTGCCTCATCCAGTCTCCTTTTAAACACCTTGAGGAATGGTGACTCCACCATCTCCCTGGGCAGCCCATTCTGATGGGCAATCACTCTTTCTGTGTAGAACTTCTTCCTAACATCCAGCCTAATCGTGCCCTGGCACAGTTTGAGACTGTGTCCTCTTGGTCTGTCACTGAGTGCCCAGGAGAAGAGACCAACCCCTGCCTGGCTACAACCTCCTTTCAGGTAGTTGTAGACATTAATAAGGTCTATTCTGAGCCTCCTCTTCTCCAGGAGTTATGGGATATCCCTTTGGCCACTTGAGGTAAGCTGTCCCAGATGTGTTTCCTTCTAACTCTCTGTGCACCTGCAGCCTACTTACTAGGGGGAAGAGTGGAGAAAAGAGCTGATTTGGTGCTTGCACTGCTCAGCATTAGTCAAAACACTGGTGTGTTAGCAATGCAGGCTTAGTCACAAGTTCAAAGCACAGAAGATTAACTCCAGCCTAGCCAAATCTAGTGCAAGGGTGCTCTTGAGTAGTCTTCTTGCTGAGTAGCATTTAAGGAAAAAAAAAAAAAAAAAAGTTACGGTCAGGTAAACACACCTGAAGCATACAAAACAAAGCTCTTTAGAACGAAGGCAGGTGTGTGCAATTTGTGCACATTGAAGACTAGTGTAACTTCTGTCAGGTAGACATTTGTTGTCAGAAAGCCATTTTGCTCAAGAGATGCACGCTTTTTAAAATTATCCAGTAGCTTTGTAATCCAAGAATTTGTATCTTTCTTTCTCTTGCTGTGTTTAAGAAGGCATCTTTCAGAATGCTCAGTATATTTTGTTTCTCTTTAGCCTTTTGCTGTGCAACGTGTTCGTAATTGGATAGTTAACCTATCTAATTCCATGAGGTTATGATATGGTAATCTGCTTGCAGTGTTCATCCTCTTGCACTATAAGGTCAGGAAATTAAAAAGCAATTTACATTCTCAATGAGTATAAATTTCTTTAATGCTTTGTGGTTTTTGTTGCTGTTGCTATAATATTCGGTTCAATTACTGTATAGATGATAGTAGCAAATCTAAACAAGATTGTTTCTTTACTGGGGATGCTTTTCCTTTTTAATCTTCAGGAAACTATCAGGTGCTTGGATGTATCTGCAACATGCTAACCATCTGTGCTACAACTAGGGTCTGTTCAGAGCTCCTGTGAAAATTAAGCTCCTTTTAAATCTATGTGTTATTCCTTCACACTTTAAACGTGGCAATATTACAATAAAGTGTTATTATATTTTTGTAGAATTTGTTGAATTTGTTATGAGACCTTGCATTTTGAAAGCATTGTGTTACTATTGCAAACCAGATTTTCAGTTCTCATATCAGCATCGGTGGGGATAATTGATACCACATGGGCAAAAGCAGTAAAATCTGGTCTTAAATTAATTTAGCAGCTTTATACTCTACTGTAGTTTTGCTCTTCTGTTGTCTGGCTCATTACATTTCTTACTTAGATGGCTGGATAAGGTGATCAGGGTATTTGTTTCCTGATTGCCTTTTAAAAACTGAATTACATGCTCTCCAAGCTGAAGCTACTGTATTAAGAGACCAGGTTTGAATCAGAAGCTCCAAAATCCTATGATTCTTTCATATGTTTAGAGAAATGACAAGAATCTGTGAAATGCTAAGAATGAATTTTAAAATAGATACTATTTAAATTGATACATACTGCAGAAGGGACATGAAACAATGCCATCCATTTTTATATTTTATATCAAAGGATCTCACAGTTGGTTTTCATCGAGTAGTTAATTTTTCCTGATAATTGACTGGATGCTAAACTCTCAAACAGCAGTTTGATTAGTTGTTAGCTAGTTCCTAGGTTATTGCTTGCTTGCTTGTTTGCATTTATATTCAGTCCTGTGGAATTTTACTAATCTGTACCAGATGAAAAACTGACTCTCGATTGTTTACTTTTAGTTCTACCAAGAATAAATGGAAAACCAGGGATAACAGTTCCTTACAAACCTACAGACAGGAAATTCTTGTTTTAGAAGTGACATTTAGATGCAGTCAGAATTTATGTGGTGAACATTTTCATTTTGTTTTGAAAATTGCAGGAGAATATTCGAATCATAGAATCATAGAATGGTAAGGTTGGAAGGGACCTCAAGGATCAGCTAGTTCCAACCCCCTGCCATAGGCAGGGACACCCCCCACTAGTACAGGTTACTCAAGGCCTCATCCAATCTGGCCTTGAACACCTCCAGGGAGGGAGCATCCACAACCTCTCTGGCCAACCTGTTCCAGTGTCTCACCACCCTCACTGGAAAGAACTTCCTCCTAATACCCAGTCTAAATCTCCCCTCTGCCAGTTTAAACCCATTGTCCCTTGTCCTGTCGTTGCAAGACCTTGTAAATAATCCTTCCCCAGCCTTCCTGTAGGCCCCCTTCAGATACTGGAAGGCTACTAGAGTTCTGTTTCGGTATTTTCAGAAGGAAAAGATTGCTGTGTTGTGAAATACCTCTTAAGTTTTGCTTGGGTTTATATTTTAATGAAAATTAATCAAAGGACAAAGGTAAAATCTGTCAACTAATCTGGAATATTTTAAATTAATTGTGTTTAGTAAGAAATGTTAGTATGGACATGAAATGTTTGGCTGGACATTAGGAAAAATGTTTTCACAAGCAAGAGTGGTCAGGCATTGGAATGGGCTGCCCAGGGAGGTGATGGAGTCACCAACTCTGGAGGTGTTTAAAAGTCATTTTTGTGTGGAGCTTGGTTTAGCGTGCACCTTGTAGAGTAGGGTTCTCCATTGGACTTGGTGATCCTGAGGGTCTTTTTCAATCAGAATGTTTCTGTGATTCTATGATTCTGTATTTGTTTGCACTGGAGTATAAACTGGAGGACTGCAGAATCTACACTGTGTGTATGCTCTTGTGTTTCTATTGTGATTTTTTACTATCTTCATATTTACATGCTAAACATTGATAAAACTCTAGAACTAAATATAATTCATTCATAATTATCTTCCTTGAAAGTGACAGGGAGGGGAATGCAGTGCAGTCTCAGAAGGACAAACTAAAACTATCAACTAAATCATATGTTATGTATTTGAAAACATTTAATAATATATGAGAGGTGCAATAAAAGAGATTTTTTTTCTGTTTAGGAATGTTGTTTTTTTGGCTTTTTTTTCTGGTGGTTGTGATGGTGACAAATGGCACTGCCAGGAAGCTGAAGGAGGTGATGCTTCCCCTCTAATTATTACAGATGCAGCCCTGCCTAGCTGCTGTGTCCAGTGGTGGAGTCCCCACCATGCGAGACAGGGACACACACTATGCATCAGAATACACAATATGGTCCAGAAAAGGGCCCTGAAGGGGATTAAAGGACCAGAGCATACAAGAGGCAGCTGAAAGAGTTGGAACAGTTCATCCTAAGGGAAGTTTAGTAGAATCTTATCCATGAATGCCTGATGGGAGAGGGAGTAAAGACAATAGATCCAAACCCTGCTCAGTGATGCCCAGCAATGACATGATGGATGAAATTGCACATCAAAGTAAGAGGAGACTTTTTTTTAGTGAGGTGATCAAAGTCTGACAGACATTGCCTGGAGGGTTCATGGAATGTCCATCCTTGGAGATATTAAAAATCTGACTGGACATGGCCCTGAACATCCTGACTAAAGTAGGGAGTAGGGCTGGCCAGTCTTCAGAGGTGTCTTGTACTCAGATGATTTTTGATCCTGTGTCACAGGAGCACTCCCCATAGGAGCACAGGCTGAATTATAAGTGTACACACTGCTTCCTGTTCTCATCACATTTAGTCAGTTGTTTAATGAATGTGCGATTAATGAGAGAATGTGTGGTGGTTTGTGAGTTACCCACCCACACACAATGAAATCACCCAGACTAGACTCAACTGTCTGGAAGTTAAGGAATGAAGCTGTATTTACAGCTTAGCACAATTTGCAAGCATATATATACACACAATATACAATTATATACAAGTTATAAGTAATACAGAAAGACAAAAGCCCTCCCAAAACAATCAGATTGCCAGAAGGCTCCCGACCCAAGTCTCCTTGTCCCTTTCCCCCTCTTTCCCTCCCTTCAGAAAGAACCAGATCAATCCCTGTATATCTCAAGTGATAAATCTGGCGATCTGAGATGAGATGTCAAAAAGACGGCAAGGAGGTTGGAGGAAATAAAGAGTTAGGTTGGGTTAGAGTTAAGAAAGATGCAACCACAGACCACTAGAGAGAAAGGAGCAGAACAACTAACTGAGAAGTGTGTGAGAAGTGAATGTCTCATCTATATTTTGACTAACTGTGCTTCTCAGAAGAATGAGTGTTATAGGTTACTGTTGTATTTTTTCCTTCTTTCTTCTCACAGCTAAGGATTTAATTTCTCTCAGTAAAATATTCCAATTAGCCTCAAACCAGCACAGAATGAAGGGCTGTAGTTGAAAACAGGAGTGCCCCTTTGATCATATCTCCATTTCAAGACTGTCATACAATCATAGAATGATATAGATTGGAGGGGACCTCTGAAAGTGATGTCAAACCTCCCTGCAGTGAGCAGGGAAATCTTCAACTCAATCAGGTTGCTCAGAGCCACCTTGACCTTGGATGTTTCCTGTGGTGGAAACATTTTGCAACCTCTTTGGACAACCTAATCCAGTGTTTCACTACCCTCATTGTGAAAACAAATATTAAAAAATCCATATATCTAGCCTACATCTATCCTCTTTTAATTCAAAACCATTTTCTTTTGTCCTGCTGCCACAAGCCTTGCTAAAAAGATTATCCTCATCTTTCTAATAGGCCCCCTTTATGTACTGAAAGGCTATGATAAGGTTCCCCCTCAGCCCTCTCTTCTCCAGGCTGAATAATTCCAAGTCTCTCAGCCTGTCCTTGTAAGAGATATGCTCCATCCGTGAGATCATTTTGGTGTCCCTGTTCAAGACCTGCTTCAGTAGATTGATATCCTTCTTGTGCTGAGGGCTCCAAAGCTGGACATATTACTCCAGGTGGCGTCTCACAAGAGTGATGCAGAGTAGCAGGATCATCTCCATTGACCTGCTGTCCATGCTTCTTTTGATGGAACTCGGGATGCAATTGGCTCTCTGGGCTGTAAGCACACGTCATTGGTTCATGTTCATTTTTTCATACACCAGTCCTTCTCAGCCTCTATTGATACCGGGAGTTGCCCTCACTCAGGTGTAGGATCTTATTTACACATATTAAGCCATAGGACTGACACAAATAAGTAGAAGCTTATTGTCCCAGCCTGGTGATGTATCAAAAACATCCAAACCAACCCCAGGGTACATAACTGTGGAAAGCCTCAACTTAGGCATCATAACCCTTTGAGATGTGCTGAGAGCAGCAGTAGAAAACAGGAGAAGATTGCTTCAGATAACAGAAACACAACCAAGGAAGTACAAGAATAGGAAAATGCTTCTAATGAAAGTCAGAAGAAGAAATGAAAGCAGAAAAGAAATGGTGGGAAATGAAGATGAATGGAGCTTAGGTGCCAGGGATACTGAATTTCCTTTCTCCAACATATGTAGATGAAAATCAAATCATCTATAGGCAGCCCGCTAAAACATTGTACGAGTGCTGTGCCTTCAACTGAACCCAGCATGAAATGCCGATAAGGCGCTGAAGTACATGGTTTAGTGCTGGGTTAATAGTTGGACTTGATGATCATAGAATCATAGAATGGTTGAGGTCGGCAGAGACCTTTGAGTTCAAAACCAATGATGATTTTTTTTTTCCAACCTAAATGAGTCTATGACACTGTGATTCTATCTGTACTTCAGACTACAGCATATGAGCAACACCTTGTAACACCACCTGATGCAGTACACCTGAATGTAGTAAATGATACACTAAGAAAACTGGCATTTATAGCTGAAGTCTTTACAGTAGAGCAGCAAACAAGCATAAAAACTCTGTTGTATTGTAAATTAATTATAACTATGCAGCATCTTTCTGGAAAGGAAACATTGTTTCTTACCTGAAGTACATCTATAAAAATATCAATGATATTTGTTGGTGCTCCAGTTGAGGTACTGTGCCTTAAAAAATGTATAAAGAGAAACTAAATCAAAGACAATAGTAAGGCATGTCGTTTCAAACATTCATAATTACTCACTTGTGCAGCATGCATACAGTAACACACATCATAGAGCTTGTTTTCATCATTGGGATACTTAAGTTTGGGTTTGGAACCTTTGCACTGGCTTTTTTTTTTTTTCTCTTTTTTTTTTTTTTTTTTTTTTTATGTTGTTTGGGTCATATTATGAGAATTCTACAAAATCCTCACCTCCATTAGTAGTTCACTAAATAATCACTTCCACAGTGATACAGGTTTTCCCCCTCTTAATTTGCAGCTCTCAGACACGTATTAGTTATTTGAACTAAAGTAGGTTATAAGACAGCTGATACCTGGACACTCCCTCAGTGTCTGGTAGCAGCACAGCCCTCAAAATAAAACCCAACTGATTATTCCAAAGGAGATGCAAATGTTCTAGATCCGCTAACTGTACCTTGCAATGTAAGCTAACAAGTTTCAATTTTATTTTTACTCCAGTTATGGGCTTGGAAGAAGGTTATGGTACTTTGAATCAACTGTGAGGGGGGATTTGTTAATAAATTTGATAGGGAAACGCTACTCAGTACAAAATATATTTGAGAACAGAATAGCTAATTATGGAATGACTGAATGGTGAATAAAGGAGCGTAGCTTGTATAAATGGAAAACATAATTGCTGTGATCTCATATAATAAAAAAAAGTTAAATTGAAACATTACTTCTGAATGTGATAAATTGTATCCATTTAATTTGCTTATTTGTGGTTTGTTTTTATATGGCATAATTTTTCCCCATGAAAGTCTTAGCCTGTCTTCTACACTCTTGGTCTTTGAGAAGAAAGGACAACTAGCAACTCAGCATGTTTGTAGAGAGGAACCCTCTATAAAGTGCAGGCTGAGAAAGTAGAGGAGAGTGAGAGCCTTTGCAAGGGAAGACTTTATTACTTTTTAAAACTCAAGCAAAAATATAAATCAATGAAGGATTTTTGCTTGAAATTCAGTAGGTTTTCCATCTTCTTTATTGTGCTAGTAAATCATAAAACTGCTTATTTTCTGATTCACAAAATAAAATTTGTAAATCATAGGAAATACGGAAGGTCTATGTACTATGGCATTACAATGTTCTAGTCATCTTACAATTTGGTAGGTTTGCCATTGCTAAAAAATTCTTCAAAAATAAAGGGAGAGATGAATGGCAGAAATAAAAAGTCAGCGTTGCAACCACAACATAAAAACAGTTGTTTGTGCTGGTACGTAAGTAGAAAAGCTAACAGCAATTTTACTGAAATTATAATTTGCCAATGAAGGTAATGAAAGACAATTATGCCTCTAAAATTGTCTTTGGAGATGCAGAATTTGGAAAGAACAGTGCATGAGAATCTTAAATACCAGTTCATGTGATTTATGATTGTACAGCAGCAGCAGTAAGGTGTGTCCCCAGGCACTAGCTTTGGAGAACTAATTGAAAGCAGCAAATAAAGCTAGTAAGTTTGTGTGCAGCAAGACACTGCCATATAATCATGGCAAAAATATTCAATAAAAAATTTAGGTTTTTCAGTCCTAGCTTGCATTGAGTCCGTAAGGGAAGAAGAATGTCACCTAAGTTCAAGAAAAATCTTACTATCACAGATAAGTTTCAGGAAAATAATGCTGTTGGACAGCATGTAAAGTGATGTTGCTTGTTGGACAGCAAATGAATTAAGCAGCAGGCTGAATTTATCTTATAAATTATAAACATTGAATTCTTTGGGGGAGATCAGATGCTTCTAGGAATATGAAATATTAAGGGAGGCCCTGGTCAAGATCTCAGGGCAAGAGTGATTAGTCTGTGGAGTCATGTGTCATGCGCTGATGTGTCAGACTGGGAGTACACGTTGCAGTAATATATCTGACAGACTAGAGTATGAGTCTGTCTCATGCCATTAGTGATGCTGAAGATATTAATCACAGGTAATATGAAGATGTGATTTGACCCAATTTTGGGTTCTGTCTTTTTATCTACTAAAAAATGAAGTCAAATCGTGCAGACTGCTGAACTGAGTCCGAGCAAATAAAATCAGGTTCATAACGCATTATCTATACCAGGTGTTTTCCACTGCTGTCAATTAACCCTTAACTTGCCCTTTATGAGTAGATTAGTATCACTGTTTCAGCACTAATTGGATGAATGCTCATGCTGCAGATTACTGTGCAAAGTGCAGATTACAAACTGTGAAGCTAGGGCTTGATGACCACAGTAAGAATACACACATATAACGATTCTTCATTTGGGAGGGTAGTGTGCAGGTGTTACCTGCTTTGATTAGCCGTTATCACTCTTGGTAATAATATTACGAAGAGACTGTTAAGTAAAACATTTAAAGTTTTCTCTGAGTAAGGTACTGCACATAAGAATGTCACCAGATAAATAAGAGTTAATAATGTATACTTATATTAATAATTTAATATAAATACATTTTCCATGCTAAATCACTGAAGTAAGATTTGTATTTATGCAATACATTTTTTTCCCAAGAAAATATTATGTTTTCAGAATAACCAAATGCATTTGTTTTACTTTAAGAAAAAGTGAACTCTCAGAAAGTCAGTGAGGTAACATTGATGAGAAAGGTTGAAGTACAACATATGGTGTTCATGGAAAAGGAGAGATGCTCCCACTCAATATTTCAAAGTGTCCTTGCTAAGATTTGGGCACAGTTTATGGAACTGGAAGATCTGGAACAGTATTCAATTTACGACTTAGATCATATTTCATGTTGTGACTGGAAAGTAATACTTGTTAGTGTATAACTTTTGACCTGTTTTTTTTATTTTTTGCTATTTCCCACATAATCAGTTAGGCAACAGGGCAAAGAAATATCTCACTTGTGCCTGCCAGGAACAATCACAACAGCAGTTCCTATGAACACATACTGGGGATTGCTCTTGAGCTCTCCAGCTGCCTGTGCATTCCTGACTTCTCATTTTTTCCCCCTTGCATATTTGAGAAATAGCCCTAGGAGCAAGTATACCTTACAAAGGGTGATTATTACTAGGTTCACACAGCTTGACCTCTCCTGCTGTTTAGAAATGTGTATAAATAGTAAAACAAAAACATATCTTAACTGTCTGTTAGAACTTGGACTCTGTCCAGTTACCAGGTTTTGTGGGTCTGGGATCACACACTGCCTGGAATGCTGTCATAGCAACTGGGAATATTATCCACATTCTACTATTGCTTAAATTAGGTGAGTCAGAGTATTGGTCCTTGTATCCTGCAGTAGCAGAAAAGAGTTACAGGTCATGTCACTACAGCTGGATGACTGAAAATAAGTCTAATGGCCAGTGACATTCACAGTCGTCAGTTTGACAGCTGGTGCAGATGTCAGCACTGATATGTCTGGCTGTTGACAGGCTTAAGCACCCCCCAGTCTTCTGAGCATATGGTTTCATACAACTTCACCACTGTCACAGTAACAGTGTTCTTGAATAAAATTGAGAGGGAGCACATTTAAACAATGAAAAAAGTAAATATCTTGAAACTGATTTGTCTATATAGGAGAGAATAAAGGCTCCCTGGATTTCATAGTTATTTGGGGCTTTTATGGTAGATGATTGCCTATTAATCTGAATTCCTGAAGGCTTATGAAAAGAATTCATCTGAAGACAGCAGAACAGGGAAAATTACAGTCTAGTTGTTCCGTATCTAATTTCAGACTGATAGAAAACTGTGATAATATACATCAATAGCATATATGGTTTCAGCTTTGTCTACATGTCTTCCCTCTTATAGGTTTTTGGTTTGGAGGATTTGTTTAGTCATGGTTTTGTTGGTTTTTGTTTTTCTGCTTTGTTGTTGCTGTTGGTTGGTTGGTTGGGTTTTGGGGGTTTTTGTTTGTTTTTCATTGGTTGTTTTTTGTTTGGTTATTTTTTTGTGTTCCCCCACCCCCAGTGCTGCTACAGAGACTAGCACATCTTTTATATCTGCTATATTGTTCAGGAAAATAAAAATTCCCAAATGTTTTCTCTCCATTACACTTCTCTTTTCCAATTACACTTCTCATTTATCACAAGCACAAACTCCTTTGTTTCCTTTCTCTGTTGGTGGCTTTGCATATGTCATGACATTATACTGCTTTGTTCAATGATTTGGCATTGTTCATATGCTTAATCCTGTTGCTTGCTGTTAGAGCCTCAAAACATATTGCTACACATCAGAAAAAGGTGATAGAATCCAAAAGTCCATTTACTTTGTCTCCTCTATTCTAAGGTAATAGATTTATTCTTAAGACACTATTGTAAAATTCACATTTATTTATTTAAACATACGACAGCTCCCCTAAGTAAGCCAGAGCTGGTTTCAAGGAGGTCTTATGCAATTGCTTTTTTGATATTTTTTTTCTCTCAATCAGGGTGAAGTATTCTTGTACAAGCAGATCTTTAATTATTGGAGCTGTTGACAAAAATGTATAATTTGATCAAACAGGTAGCAGCAAGATATGATATCAGATGTACATAGCTCCTTCAACTCTGATTTTTGGCTTCATTATGATACAGTACACAGAATCACAGATTTATGTCATTATAAATGTTTAGTGAATTTTCACCAGAATTTGAATATCAAATCTAAAGTAAAAGAAAATAAATTCTGATAGCTTCTGAGAACTGGGACAGGAAGGAATTAATCTGTTGTCCTTTTGCATGTTTTCTCATTGACCATTGGTTGCTGTGTGGCTACTTAATTGAGAGTCCTCTGACTATCAGCATGGATTAATTCCATTTTAATACAGGAATTTCAAACAGTGTGCCAGATGTCTTAAGACCTATCAGTGGTATTAATAACATACTGACATGAAAAAAAACAAAACACAACCAACCAAAAAAATAAGCAACAAAAAAAAAAAAAACCCAACAAAAAACCAAAACCAAAACAACCCCCCCAAACCAAACAGAAAAACACAACTTAACCTATTCAATAAGAGCAACTGAAAAAATCCCAGACTTCCTTCTCTTGTTCTAAAAGGAAAAACCTCATGCTGAGCCACATAATGAGTTTAAGGTGTTGGTAGACAGCAACAGACATGTAAGCTTCTTCACTTTTATTTGTCTCATCAGGTGGTAGGATGTATACATTGTAGCACCATCCATTGTAAAGGAGGTAAGGGTCCTTTGAATTCAATGTGCAGTTTATTCTTCTTCCAAGACTTGCCTTTGCCAGGAGGGATAGTTAATTTATAACCTTGCTTGTGACACCGCTGTATATTCTGGTCTGGTGTATATACAAGAGAAGAGTAAGAAAATGTAATAGGAAGAAAGAGACAGGCCTTTTAAAAAAGGAATGTCAGGTTTCTGTAGATGAAGATATGACAATGGATTAAATGTTAAGTACTTTAGTGGTAGGCAGAGTACAGAAATCTCTTAAGTGGGAGACATAAAAAGGGCTGAAGCAAAGTCATTGTTTCCTTAATCCAGTGACAAAACTGTCTTTATGCTGAAGTAGCCCACATGTTCTACTATAGTCTACTGCCAGTAGTAAGTGATGAATCAAACCCATTTATTAATTTGTTTTATCATAATTTATGTTTACAATGACTTTTTTCCAAACATGAGTTTAGGCATGCATTAATGTTTGGGATAATGTTTTCAACAGCAGAGGTCTAACTGAGCCTGAATAATTTTGAGAATTTCAATATATTTGCTTCAGCGAGTTCTCAGAGTAAGAAAAGATGTTCATTTGTTTTCCATTGTGAGGATGAGGAGAGAAATCAAAAGAGAGATTGATCTTGTTTTAGTTGGAAAACTTTGTCATCATTGTGGAGAGCACAAGGTGTCTGTCTATTTATAAGCATGGTCTGTATAGCTGTATTTTCCCAGGAGTCTGTGAAACACCCCAGTCTGACCAAACTGAGAGCTTTAGAAAACCACATTTTATATGCTCTTAGAAAAGGCTTGGTTGAATTTTACAAGTACATGCCCTGAAGTTTCCAACCAAATGAGCTTATTCCAGTTCAGAACTGCACAAGTTTGTTCTTTACATAAATACAGTTTGAGGTTGCTTCTACTGTGTCTGACATGCAGTAGGCTACTTGTGAGATGAGGATGATAGTACCAAAAAACACAAACAAACAAACAAAAGCCTCAATAGTTGCAGAGGGTGAATTGGACCTAATATAAGTAGGAAGATGGCCGTAGAACTTGATGGGGAGAGGCAATGAAACTCTGATCAGCAAAGTGATTAAGATTTATTGATGGATAGTGCCTGTATAGTGATAGGGTGTTGGGATTGAAAGTTAGACAAGAATAGGAAAAGATGGCTAGAAGGCAGTTGTTGGGAATACCAGAACTAGTTGATACTTAGACCATAAAGAGAAGAAAGCCAAGACTGAGATTTGAGGGCGAAGACTACTGTTGGATAGGGAAGGGACAAGAATCGGGTATTTCAAATCTACATGCTTTTAGAAGGAAAGGGAAATCGTTAGAAATGTGGGTTGTAAAGCAAAAAGTAGAACCCCGATTTGGAAGGAGAGACAAAAGAAACCAGAAAGGGATTCAGGATGGGTCAAAATAACAGTAATTTTGCATCCTAAGGAGTGAGCAGAGGCCACACTGCATGAGGAAGTGGGATGCAAATGGTATGGTGTTTCCAGTTCACAAAGAGACTGGGGATGTGATGGGGAATTAGGGAGAACTAGGTAAGGATCAGAATGAATGCTGCAGAAATAAGTGTTAGAAAGAATAGATGGAAAAGTCTGTTCTCTCTCTCAAGTCCCTGCCCTTCCATAATCTGATTTAGAATGGAAATTTCTTTGGACACTCTACTGCTTTTTGACATGAGAAGATATCGGACAATGTACGACTCATCTCCCTGTACTGCTTGTAGAAATCCAGAGAGATTATCTGTAAGGCAAGACACATGTAGAAAATGTTTCTGCAGTATCTGGGATGAAACACACCTGGAGAGTTTAGGGCTAGTCATCCAATAGAGTATTCATTCTTGATTGGACTTTATGATTTTAAAGGTCTTTTCCAATCTAAATGATTCTGTGGTTCTGTGATTCAGCTCTATCTATAACAGTAATCATATAGACTTTGTTTATAAGAGACATGCACAAAAGTAAGTTAAAATGAGATAAACTTTTCATGTTTAAGCAAGGGATTTTCAGGAGGAAGGACAAGATGAAAATAATTGAGTGTCCTTCTGGAGACCTATCTGTGCCAGAGAGATCCTATGTGATACTGAGCAAATATTTCCAAGTTCTTGACTTGATTTCTCAGAATCTGACTGGACTTCACAACTGTATTTTCACTCATTGCTTTTTGACTTTGCCAATTCTTCCTTTATTTTTGGATGCCTTGACAGGCATTTCAAAATGATACAATGATGAAGATATTTCTGACCTAAATTTCACTGTCTCTCAATTCTGTTTTTTATCAGTGTATTATTGTCTCCTTTGTACATAAAGGGAAACTTGGGGGTGTACGAAATATGTAAAGACTGTGTCTGAAAAGGCCATCCTCTGAATTGTGAAGATGAAATAAAGTCTTACATAGATTGTCACAATGGGAACACCTTCCATCCTTTTCCTTGTTGATGCAGAAGTGTTGCCTACAAATGGGCTTATGGATTACAGGGGGAAAAAGAATGCAGTAATATATATGCAGAATATGACTGAAATAATTCCTGGGAGAATGTATTCCGTTATTTCTCACTCTTAGAGTTCTTAGGTTGGCAATCTTAAATATGCTTTTACAACACAGACTTGTGTTTGTGTGTGTAATAATGGCAGCTTAATTTGCAATGAAGTTACACTTCCAATGAACTATTATGAATTTGCCTATATGTTAAGTTAGACCATGTGAAGGTGTGGAGTAATTTAATGGCATATTAGATTTTCATTAGGCCTCTTTGAGTATTTGGAATTTCTGAACAGTGTACATGGAAAGCCAAGGGCTGTATTTTTCCTCCTTTAGATTAAGTATTTTCCTTGTTCCCTTGTTCCCACAGGCTTGAAATGCACAAAAAGATTTTTGCTATGTATATTGGAACTTCTAAAAGTTTTACAATTCAGTGTGTTTGTTTGTTTTCCTGTAGATCTTGATTAAGTTAAAACAAAATAATTTTTATAGCTAAATAATATTCTGTTTTATATAGCTAAATATTCAATTATATTGATGGTTTCACTCAATGACTTTTAAGGTCTTCTTCAGCCTAAATAATTCATTCTATATAGAACCACAGATTCAAAACCATTTTCTTTTTCTTTGACAAAGGAAAATATCTCTTGTGCATCTTTTTAGAAGTCTTTTAAATCTACAATCATAAATGCTGGTGACGATGAGGGATGATCACAGTCATGCAGCTAGTCTAATTATTCTCTTATTATGACAGTGTGAGGGCAAAGGATTGAGGGAGGCAGTAGAGGCAAAACCTGGGACTGTTGCCAGCTTTCCAGACTCTGCTTACACTCAGAATCTCTTAAAAAATTATATTGAGCATGATTAATACACTTCCTACTTTATATTTTCTCTGAAGATGCTTTTAATTTACCTGTCTCCCTTCAGGGAAGTGGGCTAGATGATCTAATAGGTTCTCTCTCTGTGTGTTTGTTTAGATTTTTTTATTATTATTGTTTTTACTTTAGTATGTTAGTGTGACATTTTTCTAGGATTATTTCATGTCTCTCTGTTTTAATCTTAAAGATGAGGTGACATTGAGAATAGATTCAATAATGGTTTTAAGAAAAACCTTTTTCAAATATCTGGTGGATGGAGAGATGTCAGTTCACAGGACACTAGGAGTTGGAAGGGAACCAAACAGGTCATCGAGTCCAACCGCCTCTGCCAGAGCAGGACCATACAATCTAGCTGAGACCACACAGGAACACATCCAGATAGCCCTTGAAAAGTCTCCAGAGAATGAGACTCCACAACCTCTCTGGGGAGCCTGTTCCAGTGCTCTGTGACCCTTACAGTAAAGAAATTCTCCCTTGTGGTGAAACCTCCTGTGCTGCAGCTTACATCCATTGCTCCTTGTCCCATCACAGGGAGCCTGTCTCCTGTTAAGGAGGGTTTGAATCTGAGTTAGAAGTGAATTGTAATGAGGCCGATATAAAATTATTATTTTCNCTTGCAGCACAAACTGCCGCTTAAAGGTTAAACATAAAACTTTCACAAATTTCAGAAAAAAGAGTTAGTTACTCACTGGTCAGAGTCTCAATATTTATATCCAAAAATATATTTAGAAGCATAAACGAGGAAAAATAAAGTCCCTACCACGCGGTGGCCTTCCCCATGGTGATGATGCGGCGAGGCTTTGCCGAAGCATAGCTCCGCTGGAGCAGGTTGTCTGAGAAGATCTATGGACGCGAGGCAAATCTCTCAGGAGGCCATGGGAACGGTCAGACGCCTGGGCGAAGCAGGATCCAGGTTTCTGGGCTGGAGCA